>OX463854.1:36137156-36327165 GCA_949825065.1 Odontocerum albicorne | reverse complement strand
CCCTCAGACCTTAGTTGGTAAAACACTGAAACAAAGTAATGCCTCTATGTATATCTGTGTTGTTCTCTGAGAGGAAGTGCCTCAACCCTTCGTTTGACGATGAATAATTAATTAGGTACTATTCATTAGGTAATCGTTTCATGAATTCTACATACATCCTCAAATTATGTGTGGTTTTGCGAATTTCTAAACTGTGTACTCGTATATATATCCTTTATGTCAATATCTTCATCAGAAATATGACGCGTATAACCTAAGTAAATCTCTCTACAGCTTAAACTGTATTTTCTTTATGGCATTGTTCGGGTAATTATAAGAAAAAAATTATAGCATGAATACATAATACATGATAATTTTATCATTAACATTATATATTATGTGTTTATGGCGTCCATCGAGAATCTGACATTCTGGCTATGTGTCCTGCCCATTGCCACTTCATTTTGCTTGCACGTATTTATAACGTCTTCTACCTTTGTTTTGTTGCGAATCCAGGTGTTTCGTTTACGGTATATTTTATTAAATTCCAACATGCATCTCTCCATGCCCCTTTATGCGGTCTGGAGCTTTTGTGTGTTCTTTACTGTGAGCGTCCATGTCTCGCAGACATACATACGGAAGTACTGGGAGAATACACTGGTTGTGAACCTTTCACTTTAAATGTATTGGGAGATTACTTTTGAAGATGTTCAAATATTCAAATGAGCTCTATGCTAGTTTTGTCATTCGTGCTATTTCCTCGGATATGCCACCTATAAAGGAAATAATTTGGCCCAAATATACATATTCCTGGACAAGTTTCAGCGGCTTTCCACCTACAATTATAGGTTTTGGGGTAGCAAAGCTGTTCATCATATATTTGGTTTTTGATATATTCAGTTTTAAACCAACTTCTTTACTGACCTCTGCCAATACCCGCAGTTGGTGCTTAAGATCATTCGGGTTTTGTAAGAATATAACGATATCGTCTGCAAATCTCAAGTGGCTCAGATATTTTCCATTAATCGCTAAGCCTTTATTGTCCCATTCCAGTTTACTAAAGACATATTCAAGTGTAGCTGTGAATAATTTTGGGGAAATAGTATCTCCTTGACGAACTCCCTTACCAATTTGGTAGGTTTCGAAGGATTTGTGGTGGTGTATTTTTGATGTGGCATTCTTGCAGATGTTAAAGAACAACTGAATATATGCTCAATCAATGCCTTGTGTCTTTAGAGCTTCTAGTATGGCAACTTACTTGACTGAGTGAAATGCATTTTCGTAATGCATCCTTATAGATATTATTGAGCAACTGAATGTATGCATTATCTATGCCTTCTGTTTTTGAAGTTTCTAGTAAATCCAAACTGAGACCCTATAATGATCATTATTTAGGTTATTTTTTAGTCACTTAAAAAAGTGTAACTTATAAATAAATTTAACATAGAACCAGAAAATGTAGAATTTATATGTCAAATGGTTTAATAGAGTTGTAGTATAATGTATAAAAATAGGGTAATAGTGTAATGTATAAAAATAGAGTAATAGTGTAATGTATAAAAATAGGGGAATAGTGTAATGTATAAAAATATGGTAATAGTGTAATGTATAAAAATAGGGTATAAGTGTAATGTATAAAAATAGGGTAATAGGGAAATATATAAAAATAGGGTAATAGTGCAATGTTTAAAAATAGGGTAATATTGTAATACATAAAAATAGGGTAATAGTGTAATGTATAAAAATAGGGTATTAGTGTAATGTATAAAAATAGGGTAAAAGTGTAATGTACAATACAATATAAAAATAAGATAATAGTGCAATGTATAAAAAACAGCATTTGTATTACTTTATTTCACACTTCATTGTACTCCTATAGCAATTTAGCGGGATTTCTACTAGGTGGCAATATCTTTCAACCATCCAGGGATACGTTAATAAAGGAAGAAGATAACAATACAAATAACCAAAATAAAAGTGAAATATCATGAATCAAAGGAAAAAAGAAGGGATGTTATCGGAGATATCTAAGATAGAAAAATATGATCGTGAACAAGAAAAAATAAAACTTGGAATTCAATTTTAATTGCATAAATCAGTTATTGGAGTCGATTGATTTTATGTAGGCATATTATTATTTTCTTGGACATTTTATTTTTCTTTTTTTGTATGTTAGGACTTTTATTTACCTGAACCTTGACCTGTCTCAAGTTTATAACTCAAGTTTATATTTTATGTACTGCTTTTTGATATTTTTTGTATAGGGTTCGTGGTAAATGTTTATAATTTTAGTGACAAATTTATATTATATTTATGCGCTCTCAAAATTCTAACTAGAGTATTATTTTTGCAACTCTTTTAAATGGTCGATAAAAGGTTGTACCTACATTCTAATAAAATACAATAATTTTTTTAATTTCCATTTTATGAAAAAGCGTATTTTCAAAGAAAAATATTTTTTTCCCTATTTTAAATATTTTTCAATTTTGTTTTACACCTGTTTAATTGTGCTAGTTTATTGGTTACGTGCCGGCCCTTTCTAACCAATTAGAAAGATGACCTCTGTGGCTTTCTTGGTTAGACACTTATCACCCAGCCCAGAGTTCGGTGGCGGGTTCGATTCCCGTTGAACCCCAGATTTTTTTAAATGAATTCCAGCTTGGTTTTCGCTTAAGGCCTCTTTAACCCCTTTCTGGTTGGTTGGAAGATATTGCCACATGGCAATAAGTCCTCCAGGCTGTACTGTATACAACGAAAGTATAATGCAATACAAATAATTTAAAGAGACTTTATGTGAAAAAATAATCAATACCAACAAAGTTGTAAAACAGTACGACTTCCAATTACAAATTGTAAAGATACATATTAATGCTGAATGTAATTATAAGATTAAATGTTTTAATTGAGACACAAAATGCTCGAACAGAACAACAAAAACAATGGCAACATATCGATGAGGCACGCTGTGTGTTATTTTAATTAAAGGTTATATGTTACGGTGGCTAAAACATTGCAGAATTAAAACTGTCGAGGTGTCGAAGTGTATTCAGTGGAGAGTACATGAAGCTAAATAAAAAATTGACGCGTGAATGAATTGACTTATTCTGTATGGTATAATATTTTACAATAAGTTATCCTGAACCTTTGGCATTTTATTTTCAATATTTGTTTATTTTATTTTTTTCACTTTCTGTTTCTAGAATTGTTAAGTTGTTTTGTTTTACAACTTTTCTTCTTTCATGGCTTTTTTTTATCTATTATAGATATAAATATTTCTTATCTTGCCTCAAAATGTTAGAGATGCAACTTTAGGGAACACTTGCAGATAACCCTTTTTGGTAAAAGATGTATCATAATATCCCACCCTATTGGATTGATTTGGAACACCCAATTTATTAGATTAAGAAGAAATCGACCTCAAAGTTCTACTTCTCTTCAAAAGAACGTCCCTCAGACACAGATTCGAAAGATACAGTGGAGACATCCCATTAAGAGACTAGAATACAAAGAGACAAAGTTTGATCAATTCGGTCGAGATCCTTAGGCCAGAGTAGACTTTTTAGAAGACCAGTATGACAATATTTATGACTACCGTGTATCGAATTGTAGTTTTAATTTTTTTTAAATATAAATCATTAATCCCATATGATGTGTGGGAGTGAAACATAGACGTGGAAAATGAAGCCGGGTAAATGTGTGATTTGAGAAAAATATCGATCTATGACAAAGGAAGAAACAGTTTTTAAGCATGAATTTGAAAATTTAGGTGTTATGGACACGTTGAACGGATAAGTGACGAATAATAACAAAACAACTTTGTCATGTAATAAGCATAAATGGGAGATGTAGAAAATGACCGAGAAAAGTATTGATGAACCAAATATTTTTTTTTAGAAGAATTTTATAAGAAGAAAAAGTAAGGATTACTTGCAACGAAAAGAGCTATATGGATGTGCAGGAAGTGAAGATAATTTGTCATGGTAGCAAAGTTTGACGATCTGTCCTCCATACCTAGCTCAATAGGGATATAACGTGATGTGTGTATTTTAATTCAGAGATGTAAAACCTACTAAAATATCGTAATTTGTTTTATTAAGCACTGTTTATTCCACTTTTTGTAACGGTATAACCCTACCGGTTTCAAGGCTTTCCCCTCATCATCAGGGAAGCACAAACAATGGTAGGGTCTTGAAACTGGTAGGGTTATACCGTTACAAAAAGTGGAATAAACAGTGTTTGATAAAACAAATTACAATGTCTTTAAACCTCCACAATGTTAATGCCTTAACTATAAACAGTATACCAACTAAAATAATATTTTTTTATAAAATATTTCGACTTTGACTCTATTGACCTTTACTTAGGAATACTCAACAAAATTATTACTTCGTAAATAAACTTAAATTTAAAAAAAAAAAAATTTTTTTTAAGTAATCTGACACCTTTAAATAAATATTAAAAATTTTATGGTTTTCGCAATGATGTCATAAATTGTATGTATATATTTGTAGGACTCGACAGAGTATATTATGCAATAACAGTAATTTCAGTAAATCACATGTCTATTTTGCACATTAAAATAAACGAAGAATCGCTTCCAAAAATATATTTAAAGATAATTGCGAAATAAATTCTGTCTAAAAATAGGTAAAGAGGCCGTCAAACTACAACAATTATGGAATAATTCATTTAGACATCGAGAAAGAGGTTTCACTCGAGAAAGTCAAAGCCATAAATACAGAAGCGGCGGGCATAAATCTTCTGCATGGTTTTTTTAGAGACTGTACTTAACTCGTCAACAGCACTCCAACGCGTGTTAACATCACTTGGGAACAATGGAACGATCATAGAAAAAACATGATTCATTTTGTGTAGGTACTTTAAACGTTAGGTGAGCTGTGATAGACTGTCTTAAAAACGTTGCAGCACATATACAAAGCAGTTAGATTCAAGGTTTTTATTTTTTGTTCAAGTTGTGTTGAATGAATATTTTGAGCTTTAAGTTTTGTAAATAGTCACTTATCAGCGACCGTGGGCTAAGGGTTAGCATTTGCGCGAAGCAAGCTGACGTTCCAGGTCCAAATTTTACCCAGGTTTTACTTTTAAACCATTCAAACCATTAATTAATGTTTTTTTATAGATTATATGATGTTCATCATAAATTCTTATAACTTATGTCCAGACAAACTCTTTTAACCAAACTGGTAGCCTTTTTTATACTAACTGGTGTTTAAACTTTATATTTTTGTCTACAATTGTCAATGACCATTCACACTAATTCCTGTGTGGTCCAGACTCAATTCCTGGCCGATTCAATCACTTCCAGACTGATTTAACTCTTAGACCAATTGATGAATTAATTTATGTTATTCTGCTGATTGTCATTAAGTCTTAAAGCTCTATTGAGCAATATAAAAATGGCGCTTTATATGTTAAAACTCTGTCTAACAAAATACCTGCCGATCATTTTAAAAGTGTTAAGATTGCGTACTTACCGAAGTGTAACAGCTTGCGCACAATAAACCAACACATACACAGTCTTCTTTCATCCACAAGGTGGCTAACAATCATATACAGTCAACAGGGCTATACCATCATATCGTAAACAGCTTTTTAGTTTGACCAAACACTCACTAACAACTTTGTGATATTCAGAAATTGTAGAGTGCTTGATATATAAAGGTTATTAAAAAATTAAATGGTCTGAAGTTACACTACATGGTGAAATAATTTAGAATACCAGAGTAAAATCTTTTTTAAAAAATATATGTGACAATAAGAATCAAACCAGTAACTAGACAACGGAGGACGAGTATTGTATTGTGTTTACACTTTCGTTATATATAGTACAACCTAATAAACTTATTGGCATATGGCAATCTATTCCAACCCACCTGAAAGATGTTAAGGAGGTCTTAATTAAAACAAGGCTGAATTTTTTTTAAACTCACTTTCAACGGCAATCGGCCTGTTCACCCTTTGAAAAGACACACAACCCTACTATGCCATAAATGTTGCGTAGCAAAAATAACGATCATATAATTATGAATATATGGTAATTGTATCTTATTGATTTGAGAGAACTCTGTTGTTGAAACTTAGATGTAGATAACGCCTAAAAGGGACCGAATAAATGTTGTAGAAATGCGTGCTTCGAGAAGGGTAAATGGGATGACAATTTATGACATAATACAGAATGAAGTGATTAGGGAGCTTAAAACTGGTGTCGAAGAATCTCTGTGATGGTTAAGGCATATATGACGAGTGAATGAAGAACGACTAACTAAATAAACAGTATAAATGTGAGTAGTAGGCGTGGTAGAGAAAGACCAAGGAAAGTTAGTTGGATCAAGTGAAAGAAATTTTGAAAGAAAGAAATATAAGTCAGAGACATCGCAGTAATAATATGAGAAGATGTATCATATACACGAGTGTGTGTAAGAGGCAAAAGGTGTATCACGATAGAAACAAATGGCACCTTAACTTCCGTGGACTAGTCGGCAAGACGCCCGTCTTCCGACGCAGAAGTTTACAGTTCGATTCCCGTGTACCCATTTTTTAAACCCATCCTTCCCTGTGATGTGTAAAAGGTACACATTGCTTCTAAAAACTTGAATATCTCTATAAATATAATAAATACTGGGTTCAGATTTTAGGTATTCCTCCGTAATACATTTACGCATTGGATGAAAAAATAATGTTAATAATAATTAGCACTTATCGGCCACATCAGAGATATTTTGTGAAAATCGGGAATAAATTCAGCAATACAATCAAACGTGTACCAGTGTGTGACGTAGGTATATTCAATCTAAAAACCACTATGGGTGAGGAAGCGACGCTATTCTCGTCTCACTCTTACTTTACTTCGGTATATGGGAACGCAAGAATAGAATCTCAGTTCGCAGTTGTTTCTTCCTTCGAGGTATAATATACACAGTGTTAGTGTTCCGAGTCCCGTCTTAGTAGCTCGCGGGCTTTCGTTTGAAGTGGTCGCTCCATCCGTTTTGTGAACGTTGGCCGATGTTTTTTTTTCATGTTTTCAGCAATTAAATTTGAATTATTATCACTTTTGACTTCAATTTTAATTAATTTAAGCGATTGGCTATGAATATTCTTATTTTTTCGATTTTAAATCGCTCATATTTACACGTGTATTGAATATACAGCACCGGAACGCGCGATTTTTTTAGCACCGAAAGGTAAAGATTAAAAGGGTTATCTGTTTGTTTTTATTTTCTGCCTACCTTAAAATTATTCTGATTAGTTGAAAGAGATTCCCAAGAAGTAATAAGCCTTCCATAAGAAATTCTGGTGCTCGCTCCTCTCGGCCTGCCCTTACAGGAGAAACGGCATAATCGTAAATATCTATGTTTTGTTGTACCAAGAGGAAAAGCTGTTAACAAGTAATAAAAAAAATATTTTAATAAATCTAAATTTTTCGTAAGTTTTTAACGCTATCCTGTATTAAATAATAAAGGTTTCATAATAGCTCATTTCGATTGCGGAAAGGTTCGTACGTAATAAAATTTACGATCTTTTGTCAACAAATACAATAAAATTTTATAGGTTGGTTGAAAAGAAGCGCTGAAAGAAAATTTAAAGCTGCTCAATAAATAAAGACAATGTGCAATTGCAATTAAGCATTTTAATATTGGTAGGACTTTATGCATCTAAAAGTCAACTTACTTATAATATGGTTACAATTGGCCATTTAAGTTCATTTGATTATAATTAACAACATACATTAGTAAACACTGGTCTATCCGGAATACAATGAAGTATGTCCGGAGTGAAAATAATCTAAAAACAGGTGACACTCAAAAAGCACATTTTTATTGATAATATTTTAGAATGTCGCGATTTGTAATTACAGATGTCGCATTATTTTAACTTTTTGAAGGGAGATTAGGCTTGCGATATGATATTATAATTAAATTATAAAATAGAATTAATTTATTTTGATTCACGTTCTGTTGTTGTGTTGAATAAATAAAAGTCGCTAATGAAAAGTTTATATGTTTGATATTTTAGCTGTTAGTTAATGTGTCGAGGGGGTATTTTTGTGTTCAACCAGTACATTATTTGAAAAAATAATATATGTGTTTATAAGAGAATAAGTAGTAGCGAGTATCATTTTATAACTGTTTAAAACCTTATAAAAAATATCCAAAACCTCATTAATCGTATAGAAATTATTTATTTATGAAGGTAGCGTACTTTATTAAGGTAATATACTACTTACCTTACGACATTATTATAACAGAAAAAAATACAGATTAGACATAAAAAAAATATTCAAAACAATTATAACTTTAGGATTTGGGCATGTCGAACGAATAACTAAAGAAAGACTATCAAAAGAGCTATATGGTGTAAATGCGAATGGATGGCGTGTGAGGATCAAGTGAATGAAAAAAAAAATAACTTTATCAGCAACCAACACAAAATGGAGTGGTCCAAAGGCAGACAGTTTATACTGCACCGAGCCGGGCGCCCCCCTTGACATCAATTTGAAAGGGAAATACAGATACAAACAAAAATTAACACGTGTATACCAGAAGCACAACCAAAAGTCAAAATTCGTCAACACAACACTCAATGTTTCTAGTTAAATTAAAAATTACAAAATATAAACAAAAAAGAGCGATCACTAAACAAGTTGAAAACAAAAGGACAATTTATAAAGTACCGTTTAGAAAGCAGGTGCTACTCAAAAGCGCTCTTAGTCGGGAATCGAAATCATCATTATCAAAATATGTTGAGTATAAAGATAAGAACGTAGCGGCTTCGGCCAAATATTGAGAGATTTCCCGCATCTGCACATGGTCACTGAAAACCCACAGAATACTTACCACGGCAAGATGAACTACAAATAAATATTTCTAGACCTTCGGATATGTGTTAGTACCACATTCGGCGTTAGGTGAAGTTATAGTGCATGTGTTTATTGTTGATATAATAAAGGATGTTTTTTTGGGTGTGATAAAATGTTGAATTGGCCGCCAAGATCGTGCAATTTAACGCCTCTGGATTGTTTTCTTTGAGGTTATGTTAAATCACAGGTTTACACCAATAAATTCAAGACTGTTGATGAACTTGAGGCCAACATTTGTCGTGTTATTGGCGCCATACAGCCGGAAATGCTCCACCAAGTCATCGAAAATTGGCGTGATCGAATTGGCCAGTGCAAAAGAAGTTGTGGAAGCCATTTGAACGATATATTGTTTAAATCATAAACGCCATGAAATATTCTTTCAAATTAAACTTTCAGACCCATTTTTGATTTATAAGGTGTTGTTTTACTTTATTTTAAAGTTCTATCGTTCTTAATGGGAAAACCAATCTTATGATCGGTTAAAGTACATAAGAGCCAACCACGGTCAACATATGAATGAAATTGTATTCAAACCATAATTTTCATTAAACAATCTATCAATTGAATTCAAATACACGGCCATTTAAATAATTTATGTGTGTTTTATTTCAATAACAAATCCTATCACACCCAAAAAAACATCATATATATTTTATCCTCAGTGAGATACAGGCAAAATCCTAGTTTACTAGAGATACGACAAATGAAAGGCAACAAACCCAGATCCATTAAAATTGTATGTCCAAATCAAATTACCTCTTGTTTTTTTGCAAATTGTGTATATTTCTTGTCATGTGTAATAATAAATAAATAAATAAAATATGTCCTCATAAATTTTTGAAAAGAACTTCCAAAAAGGGTATGACTTCACGTGCTTCCTAAAGTTACTTACGCCACCCATACATCTAATACCAAGAGGAAGACTATTCCACACCATAAAACTAGCAACGGTTAATAAGCTGCTATGAATCGATTCGGAACAATAAATTTGTTAAAGGAAGATGAAATTGATCCAAAAGTTCTGCTCCTCTCTTAATCAACATCTCTCGGACACATATCCGAAAGATATAATGGAGGCATCCCATTGAGCGATATTTACATAAAAGGGGAGACGGTGTGTCACTTTCAATTATAGCTGTGTATTCCTCTTAATTTGGACAAACCGTTCCGTGGTAGACTTAAAAGCAATATGACATCTTCGTTACGATGTGGGTCAGTTTGTCAATGCTCAAAGGGAGAAATAGGCACTTAATGGTCATTACAGCACAGTGAAGAGATATCAAGACATTAATTATTAATTTAAACTCCATCACTAAGAATATTATACCAGAAGGCGCTGAACTGGTTGAACGTGAGAAATAGACGCCAAATTCGGAAACTATCTCTTTTGTATAATATAATTAACTGTCCTGCCACCCCCTCTTATCTTGAAAATTTTCTGCGTCTTTCCGATCATGGACTTGCGCTTCTCTCAAACAGAGATTGTTTATAGACCTTCCCGGGTCACCGATCTTCTTTTTTTTTACGTCGTCCTTTACAGTCCCCGAATTGGGGCTCTGGAACCAGTTACAAATCAATGTTACACTCGCTTCGTCGTTGGCATGCTTTATTTGATTTCAAATAATAGAAGTTATTGGAGTAATAATAAAGTACCTAAAATAACTAATGGTTAAAATTTGACTATTTAAAACAAAGGGGTTTCAACTGGGCATGTTTCAATTCAAGTTAATACAATAAAGTTTACGCTTTAAGAACCGACAAAAAAAACTCTTAATTTCTAGTCAGTAATATAACGTATAACCTCTTCACCATCTAGTCAGTAATGTAACGTATAACCTCTTCACCATCTAGTCAGTAATGTAACGTATAACCTCTTCACCATCTAGTCAGTAATATAACGTATAACCTCTTCACAATCCTTTCTTTTTCCTTTGATTGATGATATCTCACTTTTACTTTTATTATGTTATGTATGTGTTCATAAATCTACTAAAGATAAATAATCATTTGATTTTTTTTGCGACAATGTAACTTCATTTATTTACCTTTGTGTGGTTGATTGGAAGAAATTACTACCTGGCAATAATAAGAAGTAAATTAGAAGTAGAAGAACTTCAAGTTTAGAAACTGTAAGAAGAACTGTGTTACGATCCTAATGTAAAACTTGTTACAATATTTAACAAGAAATTACTTTGTTATACCTCTAATTATATAAGTCCCTTTGTGTTTTTGCTTGAAGAGACATTCGGAAAAGGAAATAAAAACACGTGATGCTGGGATAAATGGGATTTGTATAATAACATCTTCATGTATTGGTTAATATTCTAGTACGAAGAACCACGAAATTAAAACCGCAAACTTGAACAAAACTAATTGTTTTGCGTGTCCTTTCATGGTTTCAAACCTCTGATTAAAATGTTAATTATAACTATAGTTTTCGTTCAGCACCTGTTAAATCAAACGCTCGTTAATATTCATAAATTATACACGAAATTATTATAATATAATATTATTCACGAGACGAGAAAACAAATATAAGTACTCTGGGACGCGGCTCCCAAAGTGGCACCAAATCTGAAGTATGTACTGGCACGCAAAACATGTTATGTTTATCTCTTTGGCTCTTTCCTGACCTGTCATTTGTTCGACATGAACACAACAAACGTAACGGTATTAAATAATTGACATATTTTAAAAACATATTCCTGAGAAACTATAATTGTTAAACATATGATGATAAAATATTGTGCGTATGTGAAAATTTTACGAATATGACCGCGTGATAAGAGGCAATCTATGGAAAAATAATTAATGAATATGATATTGAATGTGAATTATTAATACAGTACCCGGCGGTAAGTAACACACATCGGGCTTAAGAAAGAGACTGTCGGCCATAATCGGCTAGCTTCGGTTTTGTAGAGCGTCGTCTCTGTCGTTCATATACGTGTTCCGTCGCAATTGGTTAGCCGTTGTCAAGCGTTCTAGGAACAGAGACGACGCTCTACAAAGCCGAAGCTAGCCGATTATCACTGACAGTCTCTTTCCTAAGCCCGATGTGTATTACTTACCGCTGAGTACTGTACGTGATATTGATTGAAAGGCTAAAGCTCTGTCATAATACCCCACTTTATTTGATCGATTTGGAACCACCAATCTATTAGATGAAGAAAAAATCGAGCTTTAAGTTCTATTTCTCTCCGAAAGAACATCTCTAAGACATATGCGAAAGGCGCAATGGAGACATCCCATTAAGGGAGTTGAATACAAAGATAATAGATATGACCGAAGTCATAGGTATCCTTATGCCATCGAACACTAGGTGTAAAAAGTGCCTGTGTCGTTCGAGTAGAGTAGCACAGCGCGGGGTTCGAACCGAAGACCTTCCGCACAGAAGTCCAGTGCGTTACCGCGCGACCATGCGCCGCTTGAAATAAATAAATAAATATAGGTTTATTGATAGCAACATAGTATGTACATAATACATTTAAATATACTTCAAGATTACATAAATTGCAGAGAATACATTAAAGACAGAAGCTATCAAAAGGTCTAGGTTCATCTAATAACATCCCCCCGGTCAAGATACACCCCACCAATATAGGGCGAGCCCAGCCACGGGGACACCAGATGTTTTTCAGCCCATACCCTTGCACATGTAGAATAAGAAGAAGAGAAAAAAAACACAGAAAATAACTAGATGGCAGAAAAATACATTTAAGACAGAAGACATTAAAAGGTCCGAGCTCATCCCACAAACATTCCCCCGGCCGAGATACAACCCACTAATGTAGAGTGAGCCTGACCGCAAGGACATCGGGGGGCTTTCAGCCCACACCCCCGTATATCTATATTTAAAAAAAAATGTATAGCAGAAAACAAAATAAAAACTAAACCCACATATACCACTTCAGGTTAACTCAATCATTGCGCGGTACTTGTAGAATCTTTAGAAGCGATCTCATATGACTTCCATACGAAAACAGAAAGGAGTCTAGAAATTTGTAAAACAGGCAAACTAGAATAAATAGAATTACAATAATCCAAATGCGACACAACACATGAATTAACAAGACAATAGAGTTTGGTTGCAACGTAATTATTAATTTACATTTAAATTATGGTAATTGTGGCATGTGACCCAAACATGAGTTCTCCAAACATATTGACAGGCTGTCAGAATAAATGTCCGACAGTTAACCTTTCCTTCATTGTGTTGGGTATCTTCTACACGTTGCTTCTAATAACCATCAATATCTCTATAAATATAATAAATACAAGGTTAAGATTTAAGGTATTCCTCCGTAATATATTTACGCATTGATTTAAAAAATAATATTAATAATAATCAGAATTTATCGACTACATCGTGGGTATTTTGTGAAGATATCGGAAACAAATTCGCATTTAAACGCTGTGAGTGCCTCGACCTTGTGTCTTGACGATAGGCGAATAGTATGCGGGAAGCGCGACACTATATTCGCATCTCACTCTTGCATACTCCACTGAATTGCGAGGAGCTGAATTGTCTCAACGTCGCAAGCATAAGCGTAAGCGCCGGGGTATGCGACTGACGTTCCGCGCCACAGTAGCTTCTAGGCTTGCAAATAGGTTAGACGTACGCCCGTTCCGTGAGCGTTGCCAGATGTTTTTTTAATGTTTTCAGCAAATAAGTCTCAATTATTATAATTTTTAACTTCAATTATAATTAATTAAGGGGATTATCTATGAATGTTTTTATTTTTCCGATTTAAAATCGCTAATTTTTTATCGCGTACTCACTACCCAACACCGGAGCACGCGTTTCAATTTTAACACCGTAAGGGAAGGGTTAAACTTCAACACGGTATATTGCAAGACTGAATGCGTTAGAAGTTTCAGTTGGCGAAGAATAAGTTTAAAGATATAACGGTAATATAAAACCAACATTAGTAATATCCAATAATTTAATGAATATACCTTTATTCTTATTTTTATTATTATCATAATTTTAATGTACTCGTATTTACAAAACAAATAAAGAAATATGTGTTAGCGGTCGTCATATAGTGGTTAACATTAATGCTAAGCAAGTGGGCACCCTAGGTTTGATTCTAGGCGGATTTACTTCCGGACTTTTACTGTAAAATAAATGCAGGAGAAGGCTTGGCGAAGCCTATACTGCCCTAATAAGCAAAAGCGCAGCTAATGGCAAAAGTTAAGTTTCGAGAAAACTGCACTTTTATGTTTTTCATTGCTGCTTAAAAATGCCGTGATTCATAAACAAAAAGCAGTAAAATGTGATTCATAAGCAAAAACGCAGCAAACGCATAGGCACTTGCTGTCTTTTTGCTTATGAAAAACATTTTATTGTTTTTTTACTTAGAAAAACCTAGTATTTTGTAAAATTAAAAAAGACATTATATCGATTTTTGTGTTGAAACAAATGGTTTTCTGTATTTCAGAATTTGATATGGAATATTGCCTCATACTTAGTTAAATTTATGATTTTTTCCCGTTAGCTGTTTTTTTTGCTTATGACTGCGGTTTAATACAGTATTTTTGGGAATTGTGTGCTACGTAACCAAGTGCTAGGCACACAGAAGCTGGCTCTAAGATGCCAGGAGGATGCTGATCGGCGGTCAACGATACGTGCTATCAGCCAAGGCTTATAGGAGATGTTCAGCAGAAGCACTCTAGGTTTTAACGAGGCTCACTCCGGTGTATCTGGAAGTCCAACGTCTCACTGCGATTATCCTTCTCGGTAAAGGTCAGCCCTCAAGTATAGGGGACGTCCGCCGTCAACTCTTGTCGCCTTGGCAACATCGTTGATCGTCCTCCTCCGTGGTAAGACAGACATTTTTTTTCATTGTATCAGGGCACACCTCGGCTCCCCGTAGGTATACTCAAACTATTGGACTACACAATTTATCTCTGGCCATGTTAACTTTAAACTGTTTGAGCTCCAAGTCATAAGCCAATTTATAAGAAAAAAATTACTGCCCAGCGAGTCATTTTCCTTCTCCCGTGATGTTGGACTTTAATCGTCACTACTATTATTGTCATCGTCACTACTATTATTGTCACACGCAGGTGTATCGCCACTGGAAAAGAAGTCCCTTTGAGCAGTTCCTTTTACGTCACTACATGACGTCACGCTCATAAAAAATAAGATTTCAATCTTCTGGTGTAGATCACGCTGAATGAGAACTTATTTCATCCCCCATAACACCGTGGGTGGTGATAGGATCGAGCTGAACTGAACTAAATAAATATAGGTTTATTTATAGCAAAATAGTATATTCATATACTCGTAAATCCTGAAATCACACATTTTTTAGGCAATAGAAAAGAAAAATACTTTTAAGAGAGAAGTTATCAAACGGTCTGCGCTCGTATCATAACATCCTCCTAATCGTGAGACACCCCCACCAATAATGGACGAGCTCGGTTGCGAGAACGTCAGATGTTTTTCAGCCTACATCCTTGTTAGGCCATTTTACAAATTAATTTGCTTATCTTTAGCTTATATGCTAAATAACCTCTCTTGTTAGCGTCATTGATGTCTCTCAACATCCCTTATTTTCTACTTAACTAATTAGGAAGCGCTCTATAAACAGCACAATACCAAATTATCGAAAAAAATAAAAAATCTATCTAAAACAAAAACTACATTCGGGCATCTGACTAATCGAGTATCTTATGGACGATAGACCAACGTAGCTCTTAGCCAGCTTCCTGAACACGTGCTTACTACGTGACCAAACCGCCTTCAACGCCTCGCCCGCATTATGGTAATAATAGACTTGCTGGGTCCGAAGAAGAACCGTCTCAATTGTCACATAGCATTTTGCGTGCCGTACCACTTACCAACCAGACATAGTTGAGTACCAAATGTTCCTACCACGACACTTTAGCAACCTTCACAAACATATTCTCACACAGATCCTTTTATTTCTATTACTCTCTACCTTTTCTTTTTTCAAAATTTTATTAAGTTTTTTCTATAATAATAAAATGATATATTATATAGCGCCGTTTAGAGAGCAGACTTTCCTCAAAAGCGCTCTTACTATTATTAACAGATAAAAAAACGGGTTGAGTAAAAATAGAAAGGTGGTGGCTGCAGCCATAAAATTACTCACTTCCCGCATATGCGAATGTTCAGAAAAAAACTTGGTGAGAAAACCGCAGAAAACTTACCAAAAGGAAGACGAACTGCAAAAAAAAAACACTTGTTGATCTTCCGATATATAGTATCACATTCGAGTTTAGGTGTAGTGTAGTGTGTTCATATACAATCATATATTTTGATAAGCCTTTCCAAAAAGGGGTTGTCTTCTAGTGCTTCTCGAAGCTACACAACAAAAAGCAAGGAAACTGATTCATAATAGGCTAGTCACGTTAATAGAAGAGTAGTTAAACACCTTCTGAAGATATATTTTAACATTTGAAGATGATTACGAAAGAAAAGAAGACTAGTTAAACACCTTCTGAAGATATATTTTAACATTTGAAGATGATTACGAAAGAAAAGAAGACTAGTTAAACACCTTCTGAAGATATATTTTAACATTTGAAGATGATTACGAAAGAAAAGAAAACCACCCCCACATATCGTATATACATATCACGTTATTTCCCTGTGGGGGTAAGCAGAAAGAACTAAGCGCCAGACCTTCTTATCTCAACATATATCCTTAGCCTCTTCCATATCCACACACTTTCTCCAACAAATATTATAATTACTCAGAATTTCTACGTTTCCTTTTTTCAAAATATCATTGATCTTTCTCTCATATTTGCACTATATGTTTTTTTGTAAATCTTTCTTCATTTATTCGTTTCACGTGCCCATCATATCAGATTACTCTTCTTCATCTTACTCAAAGCACAGCTTTAATTTCACAACCTGGCTGTCAACCATTTGAAATGACTCCTGTATCAGAAATATTTACCAATCGACTCACAATGACCGTGTTCCATGACTCATACTGACTAAAAGGACTGACTCCAAGGTAAGGCATGAGATTGAAGGGTTAAACTGAAACCGGGAGAAAATAAGAAGTTAAGAAAAGCACTGAGCCAAGCTCTATTGATGCGTTCTCCACATGTTTAGTTTCAGACTAATATTCCGCGAGTCACCCCTCAGCATCGTCCATATAAATCCGTGAATGAAACAGTTTTAACTTTAAACGCGGACTGGAATCTGGATTTTGTAACTGTCCGATAATTATGTACCGTTATTCTAGAAGAAACGGTTCGGTTTAGGTCCAGTTCAATACGATTGCATAACAAAGCTTATTTGATGCCAATGTTTTTTTTTATTTATTTGAAACTTTATTGTACAATTTATTTATTTTAACAAATCACATCATATAAAAAAGTGAAAATATTCTTAAAAGTATATACTTCGCCTTATGTCAATCGGCACTTTCTTACGTTATATCAGTTTAAGGGGGATGCACCTTAACACAAAAACACATACTGCAAATTGAATTATGTTTATTAAACTTTTCAATACAATATGTAATTAAGTGTCACTGTTTGACAGGTTAATGAGAATGTGCAACGGGGTTTTATAAAATCAAAAATCGGAAAGAAGTATCGATTTATTTTTTCATGCTATATGTCCTCAGTGAGACACAGGCAAAAGCCTTGTAAATGAATGAACTGAAAAGAATACATTGAGTGACAATGTATGACAGAATACTGAATTAATGAATGCCAAGTCTAATGAGTAATTTGTTTGGTAGATATGAAGTGAAAGATCTGGTAGTCAATGTCATGGTCATAAAAAGTGAGAAAGGAAAAGTAAATGCGATCTATGGGTAAGCAATGAAAGATTAAAGCTTGTTGAGGAGTTCTGCTTTTTAGATTATATTTTCTCAGATAATAGAAACGTTACGAAGGGGTATCGAACTGAGTGTTGCCTCATACTTAGCATTAAAACGCCAAGTTAATAACCAAGCATTAAAACATATATGGTATACTCGAATCTGACAGTATAAGAATCTGCTAAGAAGATAGTCCACAGCTATTTTAATTTCGAATCATATTTGATTCGAGAATGTGTGAGTAATTGTGGACGTGGAAAGGACTAAAAGGTCCGGCGTAAATGTTTTCAAAATAAGTGCGCTGAGAAAAAAACATGGGATGATAATGTATGATGGAATGTAGAATGAAATGATTCGGAATGAATGTCAACTTAAGGCTGATATGTTGAGTATGAGAGGTTTGGGATACTCTGAGATGGTTTGGGCATGGAGAACGAATTAATGAAGGAAGATTAGCAAAACAAATATGCAGTGCAAATGTGAGTGGAAGGTGTGGTAGAGAAACACCAAAGAAAGTATGGTTGGATCAAATTAATTATATTTTTAAAGAAGGAAACGTAAAAAATCGAGGAAAAGGTAGGAGTTTATAAGAAGTGTCATGGGTATAGAAGAGGCAAAAAAATGCGCCGAGAGAGTTACTCGTAGAAGCCTTTTCGTGGTGAAATGAGGGGGCGGTGGAACAATTAAGGACCTTATATATTGTAAAAGTGACAATATGATAGCATTTCGACGGTTTCTCACATTCAATCTGTAGAGATATGTACAATTTAATTTATTTATATGCTACATGACAAGAAATTTTATGAACACATATTTTTTTTAAGAAATCGATCAGATTATTTAATGTGGGCACAAAATTTTTATGGATCTGGTTTTGCTATCTTTCATTGGTCGTGTCTTTTGTAAACTAGATTTTGCCTTTATCTTACGATAATATGTGATATGACCGTTATTTCTTATGTTGAATATTTTTTAGGTTTTGACTTCTCCTGATAATTAGGAAATGTCTCATGTTGGATATGTGAGTGTTTATTATGTTGAAAAATATTTAGATTATCAAATTTATTTTGAACGCTATATTTAGACACATTTATTTTTCTGGATGCGAACATTTCATAACCTTGGAGATTTTATGGACCATTGCGTTAATTCAAAGAATGTGGGCGTTCATGCTGTATCCATAAAGACTCAGGTTTCCAGCTTCATCATTAAAATCATATTTAATAATTGAATAACGTGAGAAAAAAAAATATTGTAACGTATTTATAATACGTAATAATAAATTACAGCAAGTGTGTCAAGTTATGTTATGCAAAACAAAACTTATAAAAGGGCTGAAAAATCATGTACCCGTAGATTTCGTATGTTGATGAAAAGAAAGAATATTTCCTATTTGAGGGTACCCTACAGGTACTCGGCCATTCCTCTCACACAAATTGTATAATTTTATTGGAAACATTTCATTATACGTCAGGTAATAAATAAATATATGCTATATGGGGTAAACATTTTAACGAAGGGTTGTTTCGAAGTCTCCTGGTCATGATCGAAGAATACGTGTAGAAATTTTCCGGAGTTGCGAGATGAGACCCTCTGCAATATGTATTTCTATAGTAAAGGGTCTTTCAAATTGAGCGGTTTTTTTTTTTTTTTTTTTTTAATTCTTGAATAAAACACACAATTTGCTTTGATTTCAAAAAACTTTTTATTGGTCATTGAAGTATAATGTATGACATTTAAACACAAAAAAAACACAATATTCACCAAATGTCCACTGCAGCTCCACAGATGTCTACTTTTTTGTCAAAAATTTCGATGACATTTTGGCATAATTGCGGTTCTAACTCACCGATAACGTGAATAATTTCATCCTTCAGCTCAGGAATTGATCAGTTGTCATTTTTATAGACCTGGCTTTTCACGTAACCTCAGAGAAAATAGTCCAACGGTGTCAGATCACATAATCTTGGTGGCCAATTAACATCACCGTTTCCGGAGATTACAATACATAAAATAATTCAACAATTTGAACGCGTTGTCGTACTGTACACGACTCCATTTTTATAAATGTCATATATTACACTTTTCAAATCTCACAAGTCCCAGGCAAGTTCGCGACGCCATCTGTGCTTTATCTAAGAATTTAAAAATCCGCTCAATTTGAAAGACCCTGTATTTAAATCTATCTAAAATATATAAGCAATAAAAAAAAGTTGAATTTAAATATATTGACGACCTTCGTGGTCTAGTTGGCAAGACACTTGACTTCCCCCCCCCCCCCCATGGGGTCTCGGGTTCGATTATCAATTGTACCCGAAAAGAAATATAAAAAAGTTCCAGTCTTGTAAAAGAGTTCGTCTGGTAACAATACTCGAATATATACATGTCCGAGTAGTATGGCCAAAACATGCAATGACGATACTTGCCAACTCCAGTGGTTCCGAGATTATTCGAAGGCACGATTACTTAGGCCGAAGACAAAATTGTTCCCCTATCACGCTCTTCAATATGTTCAAATCACTGATTCAAAAATGCTAAAGGGAACAATACGAAATAATATTTTTTCATGTGAAACAAATAAAAAAATTTAAAAAGAAATGTTCAGTTCAGACTATTCACTTTTTGTGATGATAAATTTTTTTCTAGTATACTATAATTATATTAAACTTTCCATTTTTTTGCATCGATGACATTGTTGAACGTGTATTTATTTTTTGTTTCGTTTTAATTTTTTCGACGTACTCTCTAACTTTAACTTAAAACTTTATAAAACAATGTTATTATTGGTAGGAAGAGATTGTCTCAAGACAACTAGACATATTTTATATTATTAATAAAAATCTTAATAAATATATAGAGGTCTATTCTCTTTGCGTGCACCAATGAGACTTAATGTGGTACAGAAGATCTTGGTGAATTATTTAGAAAATAGTTACTCGTAAGGATTGACATAAATTTAAAATATTGCATTTTAAAGCCTTTTGTCTCCCTTCAGTGATTTTAACGTATTTTACCTGATTTTCCGTTATCATTCTTTCCGATCTCCCTTCTCTTCTCTCCTGGGCATATCCTTCACATCTTCTTCATTCATACACTTCTCTTACAATTTCTACGATTTCTCTGACTTTCTACACTTCCTTCTTTTAAAATGTCATTATTTTGATCTAACCATACATTCCTAAATCTTCCTCTACCACGCCATCCACTCACATTTAAACTGTGTATTTTTTTATTAGTTTTAATAAATTTCTTCATTCCACATGCCCAAACCATCTCAGACTGCTATTCTTAATCTTATTTAACATTTGAATTCAAATTCATAATTTATCATTTAATTGAGTATCATATCATACATTGTCACCTCATGTATTATAATATTTTCAGAGCACGCATTTCTTCTTGTTCTTCCTAGTGTTATGTCAGGTCCCCCCAACGTTGAATATCACCTGAGAGTAGGCATCTCCCAAAAGATCCCCAACGCTCCTTATACCAGTCCAATCACGTATATTGCGGAGCCAGGAGATTTGCCTCCTGCCAACACTTCTTCGACCCTCTATTTTGCCTTGGATGATCAGGTGCAGTAATTTGTACTTTGCTCCTATAAGTACATGACCCAAATAGGACACCTTTAGGATTTTAATATTAGTCAGCAACTCTCTATCAACTTTGGCTGATTGAAGAACTCTTGTGTTGCTGACCATATCCGTCCAGAATATCCGTGGCATTCTCCGGTGCATCCACATTTCAAATGCTTCCAGTCGGTTCATACTACCAACGTATTTCTGCAAATTTTTATTCTGCTCTTTTCAGTTCCTTTCCTATGTCCACGTTTCACTTTCATCCATCAAAGTTATACTAAAATAAAACTATAATTTTAGTAAATTTTGATACTGTCCGGTTCGTGTTTATATTTTAAAGCCCCATTTATTTTGTTTTCTATCGCTACACATCGTTCGATATCCCTCGAAATTTTTCCGTTATCCGTGAAAATACTACGTTAATGGCATAATTCTTCAACTTGCTTTATTTCTCATTTTTTACACATTTTCTTTATTAAATTTTCCTTAATACAATCACCATACTTAGGATTTACATATTTCGGTTTTGCATATTTTTTCTACGTCGCTTCTAACTTTGATTATTTTTTTTGTAAATCAATCGTATGGCTAGAAGAGATTGACAGTTTAATAAAATATTTAATAAATAATTAAGATCTTCCCTCAGTGTCTACCTTAATGGGATTTAGAGTGATTTATTAGATGTAGGCAAATTATTTAGAAAACAGTTATTTGTTAGGGTTGACATTGACCTCGAAACCTCAACTTCAATACCGATATTAGTAAATTTACTCTGTATTTAGAAAAGTATCTGGTTTACGAACTTTTTATTGATATTTTCTAAAGGTAGAATTTGAAATTATTCGTGTCCTGCATACCCAGCCCACACGTCAAATGTGACATGGAGAGTTTTAGCCCACTCAAACTAAAGTTGGTCTACTTAAATTGTAACAAATCCTTGAAACGATAGCTGTACTGTAGTAGATCTCAACATTGTTGGTATATAATCAATATTCTTGTTATATGTCAAAACCTTAAAAATATGTAGAAGAGGCCGGAAAGAGATAAAAAATAATCTTATATTTATAATGTTTTATTCTTTCATTATATACAGAACAACCTGACCTCCAAGTTAGTAAAATGCTTGCCTTCCACCTGGGAAATTCCGGTTCGATTCCTGATGGTATCCAAAGAAAAATAAGGATCCCACAGTCTGTAATAGTTCATTTGATAACAACATTTGCACGCGCCACATGTGTCACTCACGTGCTTAACCTGATATTTGTGTGACGACTGTTGTTGCTTCTTCACGTGCGGGGTAATATTACCGAAATGTGCGATGACGAACCACGAGTTTCTGACCCGAAGGTTCGATTACAAAGGCCGAAAATAAAATTGTCTTCCGACCACTGTGTTCAATATGTTATGGTTTTCGTCCAAGGTTTAGATCTCCATAATAATACATTTGAAGGAATTCAAGGTTTATGTAGAACTTTAATTCTCTGTGGCACTCTGGTAAGGAGTAAACTTGAATGAAACTTGAAAATCTAGTCTCCTTATTAGTCAGTCCACTTGATCTAGTAAGGGTGCAACTCAGATATTTACGTCACAAGCACTTAGAAATAATTATCCTAACTTTAACTTCTTATTATCACACCTTAATTTAATGACACTTTCTGATCGAAAAAAAATGTATAATTTGACTGCTTTTCAAAATAGTTTTTTAAAAGAGTAATCGTTTATACAAACATTTGCCAAAGGATGCACCTATATATAAATATGTATCTTAAAAACTAACATTATTTATATAATATAACTATGAACTAACTTAATTTCAATTTCCTACGTGTAATTTTTACTATCAATAATCTTAATATTTATTTCTTAAAACTGCATACTGAGTTGTAACTAGATAACAATTCTTACAACTAACTATTCGACACGTACGAGTACATATTCATTCAGGGTACTTGCATTTCATCACATTCACTTAGACCTTGGTCCTCCCTGCTAATACTGTAGGTGGGCTAGTCAAGCAACAAATGGTGCTCCGGAAGCCTATGCTTATAACGGAATGGTAGGTCGGACTTACTCGCGTAAGTCCCCTGACGTGGTCTTGTTGGCTTTTATAGAATTTCACGGTCCAAGCGAAGATATGGTTTCGGAGGGTTTCTTCACACTGTTTAGCGTGAAGTCGGAAGAGGTTTGTTCTGGGATGGATGTTGAAAGAGAGCTTCAATGCCTTATTCTGCACTCGTTTAAGCTTTAGTGATCCGTGTTGCAAAGCTTTTCATGGTAGTAAATGAAATCATTTATGGTCGTAAATTATTGTAATTGATTTGACTTCCGAATACCTTCGAGAAGTACGAGATCGTAGGATAAATTATAGTGTGAGAGTTGTAGAACTATTACTCAAACTCTTTCCCTCCCAGATTACATCGATTGGTTAATAAGTACAGTACCTGGCGGTAAGTAATACACATCGGACTTAAGAAAGAGACTGTCGGCCATAATCGGCTAACTTCGGCTTTGTAGAGCATCGTCTCTGTCGCACGATGTGCTAAAAGTGCAGTTGACAACGACTGACAAATCGCGACGGATCACGTGTATGAATAACAGAGACGATGCTCTACAAAGCTGGAATTAATCGATTATGGCTGACAGTTTCTTTCTTAAGCCCGATGTGTATAACTTACCGCCGGGTACTTGTATTCTGCAGTTTTGGAAATATTGGACAGTTTCGGTCAGATAGTGTCTTTAAACATTGTTTCAGGCAGCGTTTTTTTATTATTGGAGTCATAAATCCGCCGTAACATCATGACTCGTTTTTTTTTTCGATGCACTCAAAAAGATAAGCGTACCCCATTTTGAAAGCCACTGTCGCAATGTGAAGCAATATAGAATATTAATGCTCGACTACAAAACATAAGTAACTTAGTGTCAAAGTTTTACTAATATGAATACAAATTCTCGACCAGTGAAACGATTTACGATAACGAATATTGTGTAGTTCTTGTTCAAGTCGATATATGATACGAGGCCATCGATTTATTTCGGTGGTCGTACACGGGTGTCCCAAATCATTAAAAAGCTTTAAAACCCCAATTTCTGTTGTATTGTATTACACCTTCATTGTATGTTATAGACTTATTAACGATAAATGAACGCAATAAAAAATGTACCGTGTGTAGCATCTTTGGTTTCCTTATACTATCAAGAGAATTTAACAGTACCGATATCCTTCGAAACTTATATAATTATCTAATTAGAACCAAATTAGAATATGCATCTACGGTTTGGGCTCCTCATCAGCTCAAATATAAAAACAATATAGAACAAATACAAAAAAAATCCTCAGATATCTGGTATGGTACAGAACAAAGGGCGATTACCCAAAATATGCTCACCATGCCGAACTTCTCACGGTGTGTAACTATATTGTAGAAGCCTCGAAACCAGAAGGCAAGAATCCATTGCGATATTCCTACTTAAGATTTTTCAAGGTGGCTTTAACTGCCCCGCGATTCTAGAAGCACTAAGTTTATATGTATCTAATAAATATAACCGTGCAAGGAATCACCCTCTGTTCTACATACGAATATACAGGACGAATATCATGGCTAAACACTCAGGCACGCGTGGTATAGAGATATTGAACCAACTGAATGACACTGTTGATATATTCTCGGTATCGTCTAGCAGTATGAGAAGAATCCTGGCATATATTATTCCTAACGACGCTCTACAAAGCTGAAGTTAGCCGATTATGGCCGACATTCCCTTTCTTAAACCCGATGTGTATTACTTATCACCGGGTACTGTAGTATGATTATAGTTCACAATAGCATTTTGGTGCCAACTTTAATACACGGGAGAGAAATGTGGACGAATAAAAATGCTGAAATAAGCCAAATAAATATTGTAGAAAGGTGTGTATTGAGAAGTATACATGAATAACAATGTATGATAAAATGTGAATGAAGTAATAAGGAGTGAATGTGAACTTAAAGCTGATGTGTTAAGTGAGATGAAAAAGACTATGTTGAGATGGTATAGGCATATGGAACGAATGAATGAAGAAAGACTAACAAAACAGATGTATAGTACACATGTGAGTGAAAGTCTTGTGAAAGGAAGACCATGGAAAGTATGGTTAGATAAAAGGAATGATATTATGAGAGAAGGAAACGTAAAACGTCAGAGCAATCGTAGAAGTTATGTGAGAAGGTGTATGGATAAAAAAGAGACAAAGGATATGTGCCGAGAAGGGAAAGTACGAAAGATGACCTCCGTGGCTTAGTTGATAAGACACTTGTCTCCCAGCCCGGAGGTTGCAGGTTCAAAACCTGCTGGAACCCAGATTGTTTTAAAAAGGATTTCAGTCTGGATTTCGCATAAGGTCAGTTTCACACAATTCTGGTTGGCTGGAAGAGATTGCACATACAGTTCAAAAAACTCGGCGTCTAAGTGTTCGTTTTGAGGAGTCTGTTTAGTAATAATAATATACAATCAGCACGTTTGGATATAAGTTAACAAAGCAAATGTTATACTATCGACATCTATCCAAGAAAAACTAAATTGTTTTTCGGACAATCATATTTAAATGATGCAATAATACTTATTAAAAGACAATTTATATAGCGCCATTTAGAGAGTAGACCTCTTCTTATCAAGAGCGTTCTAGGTCTGGATTCGAATAGACTATTATTGACCGATTAAAAATATTATAAAATTAATATATTTATAAGTTGAGTGTAAGAATAGGAAGGTGATGGCTACGGCCATTAGATAAGGTACTTCCCTACATCTGCATATGAATCAATCACAAATAAGGTATATATCGTTCAGCCAGAAGAGTCATTTGGCAATAGTGTGAGTAACATTCTCTGTATTACACAACTTGTGTATTGGTATTGGTTTTAGAATGCCACACGATTGGTTTGCGGAGAGCGCACGTGTAGTGTAGTTAATAAAATATTCGGTGATTAGAAAAACACTACCATGTCGAAATTGGGTGTGCGATTTTTGTCTAATGTAATGTATAATTCAAAATTTTTCGAAAGCTTAGAATGTACTTTGTTATAACTTAAAGTTTCCTACAATTTAGTACCACTCCATCCACTATTATTTTAAAACTTTATTATTTGGGAGTGTAATTATGATACATTAATGCGTTAAATAATCTTACATTCATTTTATTTTTATGTACAATCTAATTAAAGCTGACGAACATTTTTACTTTATAATACTTGTACTTATATTTATTTTTAATCTAGAAAAATTTCATTCTTGTTATTTAATGTTTCCTAGAATCTGCCATGCCTAAACAATGAATATGTTAAATAAACTTACATTCATTTTATTTTTATGATTATTACAATTTAAGCTGACAGCATTTTTAATTTACAAAACGTGTGTGTTCATTTCAATATTTGAATATAAAATATTATTTTTATATTTTTTTGCTTTTTCACTTCATTAAAAAAATAAAGTGACAAGTTTTGGTAAACGCACTGTTACTCACACTATTGCAAAATGACTCTTCTGGCTGAACGATCTATCTTCTGGCTGAACACTAGCGTATTGCGATCGAAATGCTCTTTACGTTACAATTGATCTCTGTAAAAAAATTCATTTAAGTCAACCCGTGTGCGAGATGACTTTATTTAATACATTTTAATTGAGATCAACGTAATCAGCATGCTACACCAGAGTCTTGATTTCGATCATTAAAGTTTAATGAGACGGAAGAATATACAAATGAATTGATGAAAAAATTAATTAAATTCTATTTGTTTTATTACAAATCAATATCATTATCATTGTCAACCAGGATCGATCCACTGCTGGACGAAGGTCTCCCCAAGTTGACTCCAAATAGTTCGGTTTTTTGCTCGTTGATGCCATGTGATGCTGCCATGCTTCCTGATTCCATCTATCCATCGTACTTTCGGTATTTTTCTGGGCCTCTTTATGCCTCTTGGGTACCATTTAATTATATCAGATGTCCATCGGGAGTCTGACATTCTGGCTACGTGTCCTGCCCATTGCCACTTAACTTTTTTGCACACCTTTATAAAGTATTCTACCTTTGTTATATTGCGAATCCAGGTGTTTCGTTTACGGTCTTTTTTAGTATATCCTAACATGCATCTCTCCATGCCCTTTTGTGCGGTCTGGAGCTTTTGTGTGTTCTTTACTGTGAGCGTCCATGTCTCGCAGCCATACGTACGTACTGGGAGAATACACTGGTGGTAGACCCTTCGCTTCATTACATATAAGTCATTTAAAAATGTTCTAGAGTCCATAAAACACAATAAAAACAGTGAAAGTGAGATTGTTTCAAATAACAATCAGATTTATCAATAACTAATTGTATGGGCTAATGTAATCGACACCGCATGGTCAGGATGGCGCGTTGAACTTGCCCGCCAACGTATCGGGTGTCGGTCGGACCGGGAAACGACCGAGTCAAAATATTGTTAGGAAATTCAATACTGCACCAAAAAAGTGTTTGATTTTATTTTAATAAAAATTCAAAAAATAAATATAAATTAATTTTAAAATATGTACCATTCTGATGTTTCACAAAGTGAAGTCAAAATCATTTATATTTAGAATAAGAAATATGTCTTTAGACGCTGGTATCTCGTTGGCTTGCTTCAAACAGCGACTTAAAAAATATTATACCTCTGTTTAACCTTTCCCTTCCTGTGCTTAAAAAAGTCCGCCCGTTCCGGTGATATGTATTCAATACACATGTAAAAATGAGCGATTTAAAATTGGAAAAATAAGAATATTCATAGCAAATCGCTTAAATTAATTAAATTTGAAGTCAATAGCGATAATAATTGAAATTTAATTGTTGAAAACATGAAAAAAAAAAAAAACATCGGTTGACGTTCACAAAACGGGCAAAAATACCACCTCAGATGAATGCCCTAAAGCGACAGAGACCCGAGACGGACTAACACTGTGTATGTTCCTCGAAGGAAGAAACACAACTGCAAACTGAGATTATATTTCATGCGTTCCCATATACCGAAGTAGAGTGAGACGTGAACAGCGTCGCTTCCTCACCCATAGCGGTTTTTAGAATGAATATACCTACGTCACACTCTGGCACACGTTTGATTGTATTGATGAATTTATTCCCGATTTTCATAAAATATCTCTGATGTGGCCGATGAGTGCTAATTATTATTTATATTATTTTTTTCATTCAATGCGTAAATGTATTTACGAAGGAATGCCTAAAATCGGAACCCAGTATTTATTATACTCGTATTTATAGAAATATTAAAGTTTTTAGAAGTAATGTGTACTAGTTACAAATCACAGGTAAGGAAGGGTAAAGAACGAAATTTGTTTCAACATTACTATTATTTTCATTTCCTATCCCATTTTCATTCTCCTTTCCCAGTCTTTAACGATATTTGCAAATATTTTCTTAAAACTGTTATTTTAACGTTTTAAGTCTTTTTTTCGTTTTGAAAATACCAAAGATTATACCTTAACGTGACACAAATCTGTGGAACTTTTGTCTGATTGATTAGAAGAGACTCACCACTATATTTTACAGTAAAGTATTCATAAGCAAGTCCATCGATTCTGGAAAAAACTATTAATCAATTAGGCAACGGTGAATCATCAGGTTATTCGTTTATATTATTAGATGGGAATATACAATTTGACTGGTGATCCAAGAGAAAATAAAAGGGTCCAGATCAAGAGACAGATCATTAACTCAATGGACAGACCTGGTAAGTAAGATAACCAACGACTCACTCAAATAATGTAGTAGAAATTCTACTTATCCTAAAAAAAAGGTGTGTCATTCTTTCTACAGTGCGTTCAATTCGCTCAATGTCCAATAATTTTATTTTTCATCGACGGCACAATGTACATTACAAAAAATAACATTAAAAAAATGGTTTGTGCTTCTTTTACAATATTATAAAATAATTTAAAAATGCATACCAATTCGACAAAACCAAATTAAAAACACAGCAAAACATTTAATATAAGTTAGTACACGAGTCAAAATGATCACAAAAAAATAAAAGATGACTATATACACACTTGATCATACGATATGGGGCCGTCTCTAGTCAGCAGCCAGCACCTCACCATACCACTTAAACATTAATGAAAAAAGACTAGCACGTCATCAACTCAGCAATCAGCCTACTATAAAAGCTCAACATACAATGGAAAAATATATCGGCAATCTCAGAAAATTGATTTCCCAAAAGATATACGATTTAGAAGGAATTTTTGTTGTAAATTAGAGATTAATTTTACAATAAAAAATAGCTCTATGACGTCGTCATCACTGGGCCTTATAGTCGAAGATCCCCTCGCCATTCCAACGTCAATTCAGTTTTAGAGATCGAAGCTGTGCTGTGGAGGGTTTTTTTTTTTTTGCACACCAGCAAACTCACCGGTCCTACCGCTGTACTGAATCCAATGGCACACCGAAGAGAGACGATCGGAACACACCAACATGATTTTTTAAAGAATAGATATGACCAAAGTCCTCCTCCGTGGTTGCAGTCCTAAGACTGGTTTGCAGTAATTTCAACTCTTCTCCTCCATTCCCCCCTGTCCTGTGCGGCTCTTTTTAAATCTGTATATGTTGAGCAGCGCACGTCCACCAACAGGTACTCTCGGCGTGGGCGTCCCCTAGAGTTTGTTCCCTCGGTCATACCCTCCATTATGGCATGCAAGAGGCCCTCTTGTCGTATTATATGACCGATCCATCTTGCACGCCTTTCGGACAGGATCCTGAGCAGGTGCCTTCCTCCTTCGATTCGTTGGAGAACCTCTTCATTTGTGATGCGGTCTCTCCAGGAAATTCCTAATAGTCTTCTATAGGACCACATCTCAAAAGCCTCTAGTCTTCGTCTATCTCTTTCGGATGATAGGCACCATGTCTCGCAGCCGTACATCAAGATACTCCATACATAGGTCTTGATGAGGAGTATTCTCAGTTTTAGGTCTATATTATTTGATTCTATTATTTTCGACCTTTTATTAAATGCAAGTCTAGCCTGATGTATACGGCTGTCGACCTCGCTCTTGGACCGACCGTCCCATGTTATTTTGCTCCCGAGGTAGACAAACTCCTTGGTGTTCGAAGTCATAAATAGCCTTATACCCCTGAATACTAAGCGTGAAAATATGAAGCACAGCGCGGGGATCGAACCGACGACCTTGCGCACGAAAGTCCAGTGTGTTACTGCACGGCCATACACTTCACATGCTCTATGGCTGAAGGAACTCTATATTGGTAAAACAAAGAAATTTAGGAAAATGATCACAACTAATATATAAAATGGATAACGAATGAGATGTATCTAAATAAATAAATACTTGGCTTCAATTGAGACTCGATTCTGGTATCACCTACAGGAAAGGCATTTCACTAAGAGCCGAACCAGTGATGCTGGACTGTATTTTATGTTTAGTGAACACAATATTTCTGGAACTAAAGTACTGTGTGTGTTGAGAGACGAAAGCTTGGCGCTCTCTCTTCTCTGCCTATCCAAACCGAAAAACTGCGTGATGGTGTACATGTAGAATATCTAATAAGACATAGGCGATTGCCTAGTTTGTTTAGATTCTTGACGTCTAATTTACAAGTTGTGTCACATTGTGAAGAAATATTAACAAAACAGATATAAAATGCAAATTTTTGTGAAATGAAGATTAAGTAAAGTATGGTAGGATAAAGTGAATGATATTTTGATAGAAGGAAATATGAGAAGTAAGTGAAGTTGTATTAGAAGGGGTATAGATGGGAAAGAGGCAAAATAATTGTGTTGAGATAGGAAAGTTTTGCGCTCTGCCCTGTCTGATAACTCCGACAGAGGAAATGGCTTGATGTTTTATATGTATATCTCCGTCGTCCTGTGCCTCATGTCTGAGGATGGCGGAAACCGTCGATGACCTTTTTAATGGTCTCATTCCATCTGGATCTATCCCGGGTCAACCGGAGAACATCCGATATTGATGATCCTGATTGGAGGTCTTCCTCGAGATGTCGTTCCTTAGACGCTTCTGACGACCACAAGTTTCACCAGGATATTCGGTTATCTTCTCATGATGTGGCCGAAATACTGCAGAATAGTCTCATACACAATGACGAAAGGCAATCCTTTATTTTGAGCTTGGCTAACATTGACACATTATTTCTCATGACTGTCCATGATAGACTCCGGAGCATTCTGCGTCAACATCATATTTCAAAGGCATCGATCCGTCGTCTTTCCGATTCTCCCAAGGTTCAAGTTTCAACATCATACAAAAAAATTGTATTGCGCTTTATATCTTCTCCCTGGCTCCATCCCAACTCATTGTCTGCGAAGACTGTTGGGGTCAGCTCTCCTCGTCCTCAGGTTGTATGCTCTTCTGTCCCGGACTACGTCCCCCAGGCCGTGCCTCTGCATCAGGTTATCTTTTTGCACCACCCATGAATTCTTTGGTCTTCCTCTGGTTGTTATTCTAGGAAGATCCATGGAGATTGCCTGGTTCACAATGTGATCGGGTGATCTGCGTCCAATGTGCCCATACCATCTCAATCGCCTCTCCTCCACTTGCTGTTGATGTATGTAACACCTAGGCTTCCACGAATGCGTGAGCTTTTTATTTTGTCTCTTAGGGACACACCAGCTGACCATCTTAGCATGCGCATTTCAGCAGTTTCTAGTTGCCTAGAGTAAGAGCTATACATCGTCCAGCATTCGGAGCCATAGAAGAGTGCGGGTCTGACAATCGTTTGGTATACTTTTCCTTTTAACTTTACTGGCATTTTCGGATCACATTGAACTCCCGTCATTGATCTAAACTTCAACCATCCCAAACTAATTGTATTGCGCTTTATATGTATTATGAAAAAGTTCAACACGGTAAAAGTGCCATTTAAAGAGCAGACTTTCCTCAAAGGTACTTTGTAATCGCAATTATAGATTTTTAGGATAGTCTATCCAAGGCGTGGGCGTTGCCAATTGCTCCGTCGTACAGTTGGACTAGTTAGTGACAATTTTATTGACCTATAAATTGTTAATTTTGCGCAGTTCTTTTAATACAAATAAAGAACTCTAGTACCTAATTAATTTATTTATAGTTATCTTACGAAGTTGGTGCAGTGATCAAGAGATCAGCATCCTTGCTTAACAATTCTGAACGGGATTTACATTAATGCCTTTTTTCATCTTCATATATTTATGTTATCAAGTTTTCATACAGGTTAACCCAATTATGTACAAACCTTATTGAGACATACATACAGTTATAAGAAATAATTGTTGACATTTAAGAACTATCACACTTAAGGAGAGACTGCCCTCTAAACGGCGTTATATAAATAGTTTTTTTTTTCATTATTATTAAATGTTAAACTAAAACAAATATTTTTTTAAACCTAGAAATTCGATTTGCTTTCCTGTAGTTCTACAATTATTGACAGTGATTAGACATTTATTTGTTTTTATAACTTAAATTTAAATGATTACATATTTTTTATTTTGTAAAATCTCTCATGTTGGTTGGAGGAAATTGCTGTAGAGCAATAAGCCCGCCAAATGTATCATGTTTAACAAAGTATACCAAATAATGAAAACAAAAAATGATAATAAGAAAGCTAAATGTGCTCTCTTTAACAACTTTTCCTGAAATTTTGAGGTTATCAAAATCTAAGGCCCCATTCTAAAGGATCAGACCATGAAACAAAGGAAGAGCATTCGACAAGTTATTCTTCTTATAGCAGTCTATATAAATATCATAAATGTCTGTTCTACTTATTTATAGCTGTACTGGTGTTCGATAGTGGTATGAGTCATAGGTGTAAAGATGGTTTAGATTTTAGATGATATGGAGGCCTGGAGACTCAAAGCACACAATAGACAAACAATTTATGTTTTTGAGACGTGGTGATATATGTTCTGCTTATTTATAGCTGAACTTGTGTTTGATAGGTAAAGTTGGTTTAAATTATGTGGAGACCTGGAAACTCAAAGTACACAATAGACAAACAATTTATGTTTTTGAGATGTGGTGATATATGTTCTACTTATTTATAGCTGTACTTGTGTTTGATAGTGGTATTAATGATAGGTGTAAAGATGGTTTAGATGGTGTGAAGACCTGGAGATTCTTTGAGACGTGGTGTTGGAGGGGACATTTTTGTGTGTACATGGACTGCTAGAAGAGCTAATTGATCGATCATTGAAGAACTCTGAATTGAAACCCATATTTTTTGTGGAGTGTGCAAGAAAAATCTCACGAGCCCCACAAAGACGGACAATCACCCGAACATTATTTTTCATATAAAACTGTATCTCACAATAAATACTGCGAAATCATAGTGATAAAAAAGTGGGAAAAGAAAAGTAAATGCGATATGTGGGTGAATAATGAAAGAGCTATTTATTTATTTGTTTAACACTTATATTGTTATTGCCAGGTGGCAGTCTCTTCCAACCAACCAGACAAAAGTAAATGAAGCAAGTTACATGATCGCATTAATCATTCGAATGACTATCCATCCCCACGAAATACATGAACACATACGTGAGCATATGCCCACGAGCCCTACAAAGACGGACAATCACCCGAACATTATTTTTCATATAAAGTGAGATATCATCAATCAAATGGAAAGGAAGGGATGGTGTAGAGGAAAGGAAAAGAAAAATCAGGAATGAAGCACGTTATTTTACTGACTATAAATTGTATGAATGTGAAAGAAACGAAAGTTGTTTTGTATTACACTTGCGTTGTATATAGAACAAGCTGACGGGTGTATTGCCATGTGGCAATCTCTTCCAACTAACCAGAAAGTGTTCAAGAGGACCTAAGGGAAAACCAGACTGGAATCCCTTTCAAAAAGGTCGGGGTTCCAACGGGGATCGAACCTGCAACCCCCGGGCTGGGAGACAAGTATCTTACCAAACTGGTCACGGAGGTTGTTGTCTTTGGATAGAAAAGTTTGATGATTTGTTCTCTATTCTTACGCAGCAAAAGAAACGATGTGAAATAAAATATGTAATGTAAATACCTCAACATAGAAAAACATAAAAGCTTTGCCAAAAAATCCAAAAGAAAATGGGCGGGACACATTGCTCGAATAACTGATAATCGTTACTAAACGCATGAAGTCATCTGACTGTATTCAAGGGGAACAAATAACAAGAAAAGCGGATCAAGGCTAGTTATTCCATTCATAACGTTCTGCGAAATAGACTTCATCGACAAACTATATGTATAGATATGGTTCCTTACGTCGAAGTTGGTGATCGCTTTACGAAATCGATTATGATAACGCTAAAAATACTCTCAATTTTCAATTCACTGCGCCGTATTAGCCCGACTATAAGGCGAGGTTTTTATTTAAAAAGGCGACACGTAAATAGGGGGGTCGCCTTATATTCGAGTTTTGTTTTTCATAATATTATAATGGTGAGGGAAATGTTTTTTTCTCCAAAAAGCAGATAAAAAAATAGGGGTCGCCTTATAATCAGGGTCGCCCTATAGTCGGGCCAACACGGTGGTAATTCATATTTTCTCCTTGGAGAGGTTGAATCGATATCTTCGTTGACTTTAGTTTATTTTCAATGAACATAAATTATAAATAAATATAGGTGTATAGGTGTTGAATAAAATAAAGGTGTATAGGTGACTTGATCAAAAAGTTTTAGGATTTTATTCATAAAATCGAAAATACAAATTTATTCATCAAAATCAATATGGTCCCCTTCAAAGTACTCCCCAACGCAGTTACGCCAGCGCTTGATCCAATCCTCGAAACACCGCTGGTACTCAATTTTCGGTATGTCCATCAGAGCCGTCTTCGATTTTTTTCATGACATCCTCTCGGGTGCTGTAACGCGTTCCGCGAAGCAGTTTTTTAAGTCGGTTGAACAGGAAAAAGTCGCTGGGAGCCAGGTGAATTCGAAGACTGTTGGATAGTATTCGTGTTGTTTTTGGTCAAAAACTCATGGAAATCATGTTTTTCGCGATTTCAACGCGGTCCTTTTTTGCATGAAATTGAGGTGTTTCGGCACCAGTTTTGCAGCGACACGTCTGAGGCCCAAATCACTAACCAAAATGTCTTGAGCGGATCCATAAGCGATGTTCAAATCCTCTGCCAGCTCTCTGATGGCCAATTTGCGGTTTTCGGCCAACATTTCTTTGATTTATCGATGTTTTCATCGGTTTTCGACTAGCACTGCGTTCGTCATCCTCGACCGACTCACGACCACTTCTGAAGCGTTCGTGCTACCGAAAAACACGTCTCCAACATTTTCAAGGTCTGCGGACCATTAAATCCGTTTTTCACACAAAATTGAATGCAAACTCGTTGATGCACAGTTGATGCCATTTTCAAACATGTAAAAAATCGAAAACACGCACAAAGGTAGATGTACTCAGTACAGCGTAACTTTTACAAATGTCAAGCTATGACGCTGAAATTTAGAGGGAAGTGTCAATGATAGATGTGGTAACCTAACAAAAGAATAAGAATTCCAATCGGGCGATTGACAGCGCCACGCGGTGGCCGGTCCTAAAACTTTTTGATCAAGGTAGTAGTATGTACATATATAAATACATTACGAAAAATGCACATAACATATATCTCATGATAAACTGCAGAAAATACATTTAAGAGAGAAGCTATCGAAAGGTCTGGCGCTCTTACGAGTACTCGGGACTCAAACTCACTATTAATGACGGATAAAAAGTATTATAAAATAAATGTACAATACATAAGTTAAAAGTTAGAATAGTAAGGTAGTGGCTGCGGTCATTTGATTATGTACCTCCCCGCATCTGCACTAGACTGCGCCGGCAAGCCTCAATAACATACGCAAGAACGGGTCTTCCAGCCGCTATGCCTATTGGAAGGGCCTTAACTCTTCTGAACGGGACTGCTTCGGATATTGACATATTTAATATCACATTACCAAAAGCAAAAGTAAATTTTCTTCTTAGATTGAGCGCGTTAGAAGGCACTCATCAACATACTTAAGTGACTGTGAATATATGTGTATCATATGTTTGTGTGTATTTACTCGTATGTATGCATATGCATTATTTTTTATTTTATACATTTTTTTCCTATGTAATTTTTTCTTCTTTTTTAATGTCTTGTATTTTTTAAAGTATTTTGAAAAATACAAGACATTAAAAAAGAATTCCTGTTTTGAAAAAATAAATCTGTATATATTCAAATAAACATTTTTGGTAAGAAAATTGCAGAAAACTTACCTAGGATAAACGAACTACAAAAAATCTTTGCAGGTCTTCCGATATGTGATAGTAACCCATTCGGATTTAGGTGTAGTGTGTGCTGTGTATTGTTTATAAATAACATTACAATTATTTTTATTGATGATTGATTTGTCGTGTTTTATATATTCATTTGAAACTAATGAGTAAATACATTGTGGACACGTGGAACGAATAAAGACTAACGAATAAATACTGTAGAAATGCGTGCACTAAGAAAAATACATGGAGTGACAATGTATGACATAATATGGTATAAAGAGGTTCATGATTAATGTGAACTTACCTGGTGTATTAAGCAAGATGAAGAAGAGTTTTCTGAGATGGTTTGGTCGTGTAGAACAAATGAATGAATGAATGACTAACAAAACCGATATAAAGTGCAAATGTGAGTAAAAGGCGTTTGAGAAGAATGCCAAGGAAAGTATGGTTAGATCAAGTGAATATTCTGAAAGAAAGATACGTATAAAGTCAGATAAATCGTAGAAGTTGTATGGATGTGGAAAATGCGAAGGTTTCGCTCTGTCCTCTCTGCCTTCCCCGACAGGGAAAAAGCGCGATGGTATTTTTAATGTATGGAAGTTTTAATAGTTCAATTTTTACAATAAATCAAATAAATTCAGGAAACATTATTCATTCTCAGCTAATGGTACTGAATGATAAAATGTATTTTGTACACTAACAAAACTAAAATCAGATCTTTAGTATTCCGAAGATGATACTAATGTGATATTTAAATGTTAGCCGAATGATTAGTTTGATTGTGTCTAGTTTTTGATGTCCTTGCTATGAAATTTTAAGTCGCATGTCACATTTCAAGTGAGAGATTAATTTTCAATCCTTTTTTAATAGATTTTAGAGTGCGTTTTATGTTCCAGGCCGATGTTTTTTTAATAACTTTAAAATGAAACACAATTTTATAATTCATATTAAATTGATTGATTATAATATGGTCTCTACCATTACGTATGAAATATAATGTTGGTTGGCTACGTTGTCGCCTAGACTTTGCTTTATCTTCCAGTGTATGCAAAATTTTCAAAATTATTCATTACACGCTGAATGGTTGACTTGCTTGGCACATGATTTAAACAAAAAAAAAACACGCAATTTTCTTCGCGTATTCATAATTTAACAATTATTTAAATAAAATGTTTTTATAACTTCAACACGTTGTTGCGAAGCTAGATGCTCCATAATAAATTGTTATCAACCACTTTCCACGATTGTCAAATATGAACTAACAAATAACAGCCAAATTAAAACGGTGGCCAAACAAAATCGGCCTGGAATAATTCTACAGATTCTAACTATTATATTTACGTTAAAATATTTAAGTTTTCTAGACATAATGCGTTTTTTTATAAAATTTATATTTTTATTCATACATACATACATACAATCACGCCATTCCCTATCGAGGTAGGCAGAAAGAAGAGATCGACAGACTTTCCTATCACGTCACACATCTTTCACTTCTTCTACATCCATACATCTCTCATGACAATAACTCCTATGATTTCTCTGTCTTTTTACATTTCTTAATTTCCCAATTTTATCAATTTTATCCAACCGTACTTTCCTCAGCCTTCCTCTACCACTCGCTTTTGCAGTGTAGATTTGTTTATTTGTATTTCTTTATGCATTCGTTCCATATGCCCAAACCATCACAGAATTCTCTTCTTGATAAGCAATCAGGGTGAACTTAAGGCTGATTCTTACTCAACGAATAAACCTTAAGTTCACACTCATTTCTTATCACTACATTTCGTATTCAGTCATACATTGTACCCCATGTATTCTTCTAAGTGTCCACATGTGTTCGGCATTCATTCGGGCCTTTTCAGTATTTTTTATTAGCTTTAATTACTTTTTTGATCTCACACAAAATTAAATACATTTTGAGGTGATATCCACATTGGATGAAATAAAATGAAGCGTTTTACTCGTATATGTATCGTGCTTAATAGTCACATATTTTACAATTAGAATGAGTTAGAGTTAGATGCCTTCTTCAGCTCAACTGATGACGACAACTGATAATTCTGCTGAAAGAGAACAAACGAGTTTATATTACTGGGTCTCTATATAAACACTTGTCTATTTTTAATCTATCATTAAAGGTGCATTGCATTTATGTCTTCTTCAAGAAAGGGTTTTCATATTGAGACACAATGATACAAGTCTCAAGACTGTCATGCTGGACAATACGAGTATTTCTTACCAGAAGATACCAAGATGTCTGTTACAAGAAACAATTCCCAGCATGACAGTCCCCCTTACGTTGAACTGACCAGATCAAAGACATTATCAACTTCACTATGTGCGACACTTCACATCTGACCCGAGACAGAAATACCTGGAGAAATATTGTGCATAATGATGATCAGATCCCTCAGTCATGGGGATGATTATTAAAGAGATAGTGAGAGCTTTCGAATTTTCTGGTAGTAACTGCCAAGATAGTGTGTTTTTTTTAAATACAATCGCATGCACACAATGTGCTCATATAAAACTCTCGCAGACAATTTTTTGTTAAAAAAATTGAGCCATTTGTTTTAATATTTTAATAACCGTTGGTTTTACCATTTATCTCTAATACAATATAAACATTTGCTAAAGACTACAAAATTATATCCCAAGAACTAATCTCATCTACGGGGCACAAAGACTGTAGATAGGCACATTGGTTGCCGCGTAGCGCTCAGAGAATCGACGTCGCGAATTCCGTAGCGAAGATCCAGTAGAAGAAGAAGAAGGTAGCAGGGAGAGATTCCTCTCAGGCAGTCGATGTAGGGTAGCGGGTCTCAAGTTAAACACTGTAAAGTCGGTGGTACTGAGAATATTATATTTCCAAAATCAGGGGGCCCTCTATATTAATGGTCAGTCGGCCGTCACAAGCGCCCATTGCCCGCGAAATACAACAACTTTCGGGGTTTGGGCCTTGCTTACGCCGACTGGGCCCCGACCTACTCCGATCGCACCGCCCCGCAAGTCACTTATTTCCAGTGCGGTCGCGAACGCGATAGGAGTCAAACAAACGTACATTTTACATATAAAATACAAGAACATATATCAGGTTTACATACAGATATAAGTTAACATTAGTTTTATATACAGATCTACACATAAATGTATTTTTCCCTTATACCACATACACACACACAAGGGTGACGCCACACGTCCGATACAATATTATAACTATAAACTAACGAAATGTTAATTTCCTACATGTAATTTTATTCCTAATAATCTTAATATATAATTTCTTAGCAATAGTTATCACCTACACACTACTTGTAACTAGATAACAATTTTTACAATCAATTAATTATTTTAATAATAATTTGTTTAATTTCATGTGTGGGAGTAAATTTTTTGTAAGAATGTACTCATAAGTTAAGTTTGAATATTTATTATTTTACTCTCAGGGTTAATTTTCCGACGACCTCCTTTGTCTTGTGAAACCTAAAACGTAGAGTTATCTACCTAAAAGTATATGACACAGTGGGTAATACACATAATTCATGATAACTTATTTTCTAGTTTCAGTTTCATAGTCTAAGAAATTCTTCCTCTTGGTCTAGGTCGAATGACCTGTTTGTGACGATGGGCTGTCCTGGGATGATTATGTCCAGCTGTCCTTCTATCTTTTCGGCGGCCTTCCTGGTAATCTCCTGCTGCTAGGGTTTTCAGTCTTAGCAATTTTCGCAAGTCTCGTATCCTCCATGCGGTCTACATGATCCATCCAGAAGCGCCTTCTGCTTCTTACCCACTTCACTACGTCTTCAACACCACACAGTCTAAAAACAACTATGAAAATTTCAAATCTCTCAGAAAGCGATTTTCTATTCAAAATTCGTCACAAATCCAAACAACATTTTCGGCACATGATTATTTATAATTAATTAGTCAATTACGATGTGACACCCATAAAGGAATTCTAGGAATAGACAATATGTCCGGACATAAAAATATTTTGACATAAAACATTAATCATTTGACATTCGCATCCCAGACGCATGGTTTGGAATACGATTATATTTTCGGAGTCGGGTTATTATTTTAACAGGCGAAATGTTTGACTTATTATTAAAAACGAAGATATTGTCTCTGGACCAATAAAAGAAGTAAAGCTACAAAGGGATGCTGTTATAAGAAACTTATTCTTCATAGTTTATCTCCTTGTCCGAAAATCTATTGACCCAAAGACGCATAAAATCTCTCAAAAAATGTCAATCTCAGTTTTAGAATCATTAATAAATAATTTTTAATAATTCATCGAAAAATGTCAGCAATAAACTCGTATATTTTTTAATAATTCATTTATTTTTTAATTTGTTTCAATACATGTTTAACCCAAATTAATTAACCCAAATATCAAATAACAAGAAAAAATATATATTAAAAGTCTAAATATACAATGACAACATGAACAATTTATTTATTTATTATTACACATGATAAGAAATATACACAATTGGCGAAAAAACAACAGGTAATTTGATTTGGACATACAATTTTAATGGATCTGGGTTTGTTGCCTTTCATTTGTCGTATCCCCAGTAAACTAGGCTTGTGCCTGTGAATGTTTACAATGTTACTCGTGTTTATTTTGATGTGACTCAGTTATACGGAGTTTAATCCTTCATGTATGCACAGAAATAAGCCATGTATTGAAATCGGAAAATTCATTCAATACGATCATTCCGTATGCGAGTGATGATGCTCATAACAGCTTACTTCTTATTCTCAGTTTAATGTTCCGAGTTCTCCGAGACTACAGAGGAAGTTAATTTCATCCCATATTTGTTACTTATTTGTTTGTCGTCATAAGGCGGTTTGCGGTCTAAGACCCAGATGATTTCAACGTACTAAGCCTCCCCAAAGACCTGGCATTGTTGTACAATTCAATCGTTGAATAAAGTATTAAACCGTTTAAGGTTTCAAAAACTATAAATAACAGCATTACTTAGCAATATTACAACAAAATTAGTATTTTCACATTTCGTAATTCAAATTTGTATTTGTAGTTCAAAATAGGTATATTATATCACCAAAGATTATTTTTTATTTAAAGAGTTGAAAATTAGCTTCCTCCGACTTTAAATGCTAAGATTTGTCAACTCTAGGGACGAGTGGAGACGACACACTTCCCCTGACATCAGCATAATTTTGAGTGACAGCCTTTCACCGGATCGCCGTATTTCCTCTTCTCTTCGATATTTTCGGGAAATTCTGATTTGACCCATGATGTTCCCATGTTTTATTTTAAAATAGAAATCCTTAATTAATTAATTTATATTTATATTTGGATTCATCAATTTTTCATTCCGTATCTCCCATACAATAATATAATTAAATTTATTTCAAATCAACACTGTGACATCCTATATATGTATTGTTGAAATATGAATACTATACACTACGCTACACCTAAAGCCGAATATGTTACTATCACATATCGAAAGATTTAAAAACGTTTCTTCGTAGTTCGACTTCTCTTTGTAAGCTTTCTGCAGTTTTTTTTAACAAATATATTTTTCTCAACATATGTATATGCGGGGAAGTTCCTAATTAAATGGTCGCAGTTACCACCTTCCTATCATAACAATCATCTTATAATATTTTTAATCTGTCAATAATAGTAGGTTCGATTTCTGAGTTAAATCGCCCTTGAAGAGAGTCGACAGAAGTCTAAATGATGCTTTATAAATTCTCGTTTAATTATTTTTTAATAAAATAAATAATCGATAAAATAAGGCATTACATTTTATATGGCATTAAGCATTCAAATCTTCATAGAATTAAATATCATTAGAGGATGACGTATTTCGCGCCACACAACAAACCTTTACAATTCAAGTCTTGCTTTCTTTTCCGGAAATGCATCAGCGATGTTACATGAAGTTCATTTTCAATATATATATATATATATATTTTTTAATATTTTTATAAACTATTTATGAATCTTTGAGCGCCCCTAGTCAAATGGCTAGGTTTGCATATTAGCAAACGTGACTCTGGTAGTATGAGAAGGTGTAATGAAGTAAGAAGGCGAAATATGTATGTCGCTATAGAAAATACTGGCGCTCTGTCCTCTACCTACCCGTTAGGGAAACGACATGATCTTACATATGTTGTATGGATAATAATACTGTATCGGACGTGTGCCGTCACCCTTGTGTGTGTGTATGTGGTATGATGAAATAGACAATGCTGTGTAGATCTGGAGGGAAATTCACCCTAATATTTGTCATGTAAATCTATGTATGAACTCTGTTATATGTTTAAACTTATAATATGTCATGTACGAGTAAACTCTGCTATTTTGTTGTAAAATGTATGTTTGTTTGACTCCGATCGCGTTCGCGACCGCACTGGAAATAAGTGACTTGCGGAGCAATGCGATCGGAGTAGGTCGGGGGCCAGTCGGCGTAAGCAGGGTCCAAACCCCCGAAAAGTGTTGTATTTCGCGGGCAATGGGCGCTTGTGACGGCCGACTGACCATTAATATAGAGGGTCCCCTGATTTTGTAAAATATATTCTCAGTACTACCGACTTTACCGTGTTTTACTTGAGACCCGCTACCCTACTTCGACTGCCTGAGAGGAATCTCTCCCTGCTACCTTCTTCTTCTTCTACTGGATCTTCGCTACGGAATTCGCTAACTCGATTCTCTGAGCGCTACGCGGCAACCAGATGTGCCTATCTACAGTCTTTGTGCCCTGTCCGGTACAAATACATAATTAAAATAATCGGAATAAAACAAAACATTTATTTGCATTATATCGTTACAATCTCTAACGTAAATTATCAAGTACGAGTATACTCGTACATAAGTTATCAAAAGGCATCTTATCTTTATTGCATTATATATTTCAAGAGCAATTTCAATTCTAGCGATTTCAATTATTGCCACTGTATGAATGTTTCTTGCATAATGCCACCATACATGCATGTTATCTTGGGGTACAGTATTAAAATCAAACTAAAAATTGGACTTAATTCTAACTTTCAGGACTTACTATTTTAAAACTTCGTATTGTTTTGAAACAACATATGGATGGCTTAAGCGAAACCCTTCTTAAAACAATCATTTAGTTATATGTTTGCAAAATGAACCCATTGCACAAAGCATATTTTTGAGGTTTATTTGAAATATACGAATATCATACCAGTGATATTCGTATTTCATGATCATCATCATTACACCATTTCCCTATCGGGATAAGTAGAGAGAACAGATCTACACTTCATTCTATCCTGGCACATATATTTCGCTTTTATCACATCCATACACCTCGTCATGCAAACGTTCCTATTATAAAGGCTTTACACACTTCTCTCTTTCCAAATTCTCTTTCCGTACCTCCTTTTCTACGTAAATAAACTATTTTTGTAAATATTTCGTCATTCATTGGACGTCATTATTTTGTCACTACGTAGACGAAATCTCATTTTTTAACTTAAGCACCGCAACTTTTTTTAATCTGTTTTTTTCCTAATGTCCTGTTTTTTCCAAATGTCCATTAATTGACCGATATTTTTCACATTTCAAAATATTCGAGAAAATGTAATGTCGCCTGTAATGTATTACACAAGATAATATACGAGTATTTCAAATTTAATTGAAGCATAAAATATTCATTTAACTAGCTTAATATTTCTTGATATAAATTTATGAAAATTTTCATTTCGAAATGGTTAAAATATCATTTAATATATTTTCAATACAGAATTATGAAATGTATAAAGATTTTTGTTCCTTTAGAAAAGCTGGTTAATATTCATAGACCAAGGTGTTGATCATCAAGACATCGGGCGTGTGAAGTCTGAAGATGACAGCTCACCGCGAGAGGAAACGTCGGTCAAACGGAAATAATATATTATTGTTATTTTACGACCACATTCACTTGACATATGAAGTGACGATGATCACCGCTAGCGACGTGTAAAGTATAATTCGCAATTGTTATTGCGAACAGAATAAATTTATTTGTCTGGCGCCGCTTAGTTAGCAATTTCTTTTCATTTTATACCTTTATATCTCAATAGTCAACTTAATCTCGTTAGCATTAAATTGTATTACGCTTTCAAGTACAACCTGGTGTGAAAGTGTAACATCGAAAGTTAAATATCACGTGACAATCTCTTTCAACCAACTAACAACGTATTAGAATAGCCTTAAGTGAAAACAAGACTGAAACTATTAATTAAAAATCTGAATGCTTACAGAAATCAAATCGTAACCCCGGATTCAATGATAGGTGTATTACCAACTAGGCCATGGAAGTAATCCACATCTTATCAATCATACATTGTATTACCACATATTCGTCTAAGGCACAACCAGAAAGATTTTATATAGACTCAAAGTGAAAACATGACTAGAACCATTTTTTAAAAAAAAATCGAGTACCAACGAGAATCGAGTACACAGCCCCTGTGTTGGAAGACATGCTATACATCTCATCAACTAAGTCATGAAGATCGTCATCGCTCTAAAAAAAAGGAATAACTTATCGACATAACCAAGTTTGTCGGTTTGATCTTCCTCAAAAAGGCTATATACAGTTTAACACAATACCGATTTTAAAATAACATACCTCCCATAACCAAATTTGTCAGTTTGATATATGTTACAATATAACACAATGCCGATTTTAAAATAACATACCTCCCATAACCAAGTTTGTCGGTTTGATCTTCCTCAAACAGGCTATGTACAGTATAAAACAATGCCGATTTCAAATTAACATACCTCCCATCCCAAAATCAAGTTTGTCGGTTTGATCTTCCTCCAACAGGCTATATAACATACAGTATAACACAATGCCAATTTCAAAGTAACATACCTCCCAGAAATCATATTCATAACACATAGCTCTATTATGCACAGGTATGGCTCTAAATACTTGTTTTGCGCATAACAGACAGTTTAAATACCCGGGGGTTGCGGGTTCGATATTTGTTGTTAGCAAATTTAATTAGAAAGTGGTTGTAGTCTGGTTTTACTTAATGTCTCTTAAACAATCTTATATAGTATATACAAGTTGGTTGGGAGGGATTAATTCATGGTAATAAACCCGCCTGATAAAATTAAAGTGTAATGCAATATAATAAAAATTCATTGTTATTTATTTTATCAAACACTGTTTATTCCACTTTTTTGTAACGGTATAATCCTACCGGTTTCAAGGCTTTCACCTCATCTTCAGGGGAGCACAAACAAGACTCTTGTTTTTGCTCCCCTGAAGATGAGGTGAAAGCCTTGAAACCGGTAGGGTTATACCGTTACAAAAAAGTGGGATAAACAGTGTTTGATAAAATAAATTACAATGTATTTAAACCTCCACAACGTTAATGCCTTAACTATAAACAAAATAATATAATATTAGGTGTTAACATAAGTTGTGATCGTTTTTTTTTTTTTCAAATTTAAAACGGAACGCTCCATGTCTTTGAGGTTAAAATTACCGTCTTTGAAACGCAAAAACCATCAAAGAGCTGTCCATTCATTCATAGCATCTTCACAGTACACTTCGCAAATATCGCGAGCAGCTTTATTCCCTCGATTGAACGCGAACAGAAGGAGGTGTCGAAAATGCTCACTTTCGTCTACTTGACATTCCATTTTGAAGGCATGTAATCAAATAAAATAATATATCTAACGTAAAAGCAAACACAATATCTTGTAGAGCAGAAAATTTTCTTTCGAATGACGTATAACATTTACCATTTTGTTTTACTTTTGGTGCTCATTTTTTAATTTGGAAAAAACCGACACAACTTATGTTAACACCCAATATAATAAAAATTCAGATGCAAACCGTCTAACATTAAAACCACTACGAAAGTGAATCCGTCAGGAATCGAACCTCGGGCGTCCTCACGCGAGTACTAAACGTTAGAAGACGGCCGCCAACCTTTTCGAGTAATGTTGGAATTCTAACCCGAAACGACAAGATGTAATTCAAGTATCTTACAACTTTGACCACCGAGATTATATATTGATAACTAAACAAAAAGTGATCGATCATAACCAATTTAAAAATGTATATAAAAAACCAAAAGTCAATGCGATCTTTGATATAAAATTCTCAACAAATCAAGTTTTTTTTTCTTTTACGATCTGTCGTATAATTTTCAAAATGTCACAGTATATACTGCGTGAATAATTGCATGGAATATTAATCTGTCACGCGACCAATAATAATACAAAAGTTTGTGTCGATTTCAAGATTTATACACAAATAAATATTTTTGAATTTAATCGATAAGACAATTTTCTCTTGAATAAACTACAAACTGCTTAGTTTATTATGTTAAATCATTTATTTATTTATTGACAAAAAGACTGCTTATGTGATCTTTAAAATGAATACAAAAGATAACGTATCGACATTTTCAAAAAAAATAATTTATTCAAGATATCAATATATTTCAAAACTTAATGGACTATATATTGATATAATAAAATAGTTCTAATATATAGGTATAGTGCAACATTGAGAAAAAAACAAAGAACCACATTCAATTAATGTAATTAAAGCAACAATACTAATCTTGAATAGGAAAAATAATATCTCCCTTGAGGAAATTGCAATAATACGAAATTACAGAAATAAAAAAAAACTTGATATAAAATAACCAGTCTCTCAGTCAACACCTAAGTTTAAGGAAATATCAGAGAAAGCCCCTCCAAAATACCTAAAAATATTCTCCAAACCTTTATATAGGCCAAATGAATCAATTTTTAATTGGATAATTTATGAATCAATTTTTATTCATTTTTTATTCACTCTTTCAATATATTTACATGATACATCCGAGTTTGATTTCTATAAACTAACATCAACTTGGCACAAATTAACATTTTTCACAGACTTAAATAAAATTTTACCATTAAAATTTCAACATTAATAATTAAAAAAAAAAAAGATCTACCTTCTTACTTTATTAGGCATTCTTTTTTCTATACAACGTCACACTACATATTTATACTCTTTTCGTTTTTTGGCTCTTTCAATATATTTATGCACCCGAGTTTGATTTCCATAAACTAACATAAACCACAAATTAACATTTTTCACAGACTTAAATAAAAATGTGACCTTTAAAATTTCAACATTAATAATTAAAAAAAAATCTACCTTCTTAATTTATTGGGCATTCATTTTTTCTATACAACGTCACACTACATATTTATACTCTTTTCGTTTTTTGGCTCTTTCAATATATTTATACACCCGAGTTTGATTTCCATAAACTAACATAAACTTGCCACAAATGAAAATTTTTCAAAGACTTAAATAAAAAGGTGACCATTAAAATTTCAACATTAATAATTAAAAAAAAAGGTCTTCCTTCTTACTTTATTAGGCATTCATTTTTTCCATACAACGTCACACTACATATTTATACTCTTTTCGTTTTTTTGGCTCTTTTAATATATTTATACACCCGAGTTAGATTTCCATAAACTAACATAAACTTGCCACAAAGGAAAAATTTTCACAGACTTAAATAAAAATTTGACTATTAAAATTTCAACATTAATGTAAAAAAACGATAATAATGACTTAAAAATCATTGATTTTTTGGGCGATCTTCGTGGCTTCGTTTGTAAACATCTGTCTTCCAAACCGAAGGTGCAAGCTAGATTTCCATTGATACCCATTTTTTAACAGTCTGGTTTTGATTTCAAGTCTCTATAAAATTTATCTGGTTGATTGTTAGAGATTGTCACATAGCTGTTTGAACACGCCAGTTTGATTTGTATACATAATAGAGGATGTAACATATACTCTAGATTAAAACAAACTTAAACGTCTGTTTATTTAACAACAAGTTTGTATACATGTAAATCGTAATACATATATCAAATAAATAAAATATAAACCCTAAAAAAGCTATATAAAAATCATTCTGAAAGTTTAACACAAATTCAAAATTGTATGAAAATTTACATAAAAGAACATTTTCCACATCTCCACGTCAAAAAAAAAAGTTAGAATCTTAGTAACTTATTTAAAAAAAAATATAACGAAATTAGCATTGATTGCTGCATTTTGTTTCCATAAATAATTGACTCAATTTCCTACACGCCTGTTTAACATATAAATTTACACAAGAGATAAATCGACACGATAAATAAATACACAAAACAAAACTCACCATTCGAAACAAAACATTTCCTTCCAAACGATGCGAAATAAAACAAATAAAACACGGACGAACAAACAATCACTCAATTGAGAAAATAACACCGAAGAACTATTAATCACTCAATAAAAAAAAAAGCGAAAAGACACAAGGAAAACAATTATTTCATATAATTCATACGAGTATATAAGCGATTATATCCGAATGTAAGCAAGTTACAGAAATGTTTAAATTGTATCGAACTTTTCACTGTTTTGTTAACACTAAAAACACTATAAGTTGAATATAATATATCAATAATGTATACTGTTTTTAATTGTGAAAATTTTCAGCGATCTAAATTATTTTACACAGAGAAAAAAAACACTTTTTTTCAGTTAGTTATATTTGTTGCGTTTGATAACTTCACCACGTTTGATAACTTCAGGTAATGTATTTTTCAGGTAATATTTTTTATTTCAGTATAATTATTGTTAATGTTTTGAATTTTATTTTAATATAAACAGTATTGTTACAAAAAAAATGTCTCGTAAAAATGCGCGCGCTTTTTATATTTTTCCGCGATGTCGTAGTTGCTATCTTTTACATGAACCGACCGTCCGTTAACTGCCTGTTGCCCATACCGAGTTCGATATACAACTGAAATAATTCTCTAACGCCGCCATTCTGCTAGCTTATACTACGGTTGCGCGCGGTGTTTCAATTTCAATTTACAACGGAGGTTTTTTTTTAGTGTTTAAACTTCAAAAATTAATATTTTGAAATTGACGAATGTTTGCTTAACGGTTTCACCATAACTCACACGAGAGAGAAAAATATTTCCGAATGTATTATAATAAAAATACAGCATTTTTAAAAAAAAGTCATGTATTACCTTTTATATCCTCAGTAAGTTCTCACTACAGTTTTTGAAGTGAAACTTCCATAGGCGCGGTAGGGCAAATTGGCCTGAACGTCACGAAAAGTGAAACGCTTCCCGTTCTATGGAATTAATATATAATTAATTAATTATATAATATATAATTATATGATAATAATATAAAATTCTTGAATTAATATATAATATAACACAATCACAATCTATAGAAATTGATGAATAAATAACAAAAATGTTTTATTTAAATAAGAGAGGTTTTCTTGAATTAAATTTCACATAACCATTTTTTATTTAATAAGAGAGATTTTCTTGAATTAAATTCCACATAACCATTTCCTAATCCTAAAAAAATCGTTAATAAATGGAAAAAAAGCAATGCATAAAATCAACTTTTCCTAGGAGCTAAGAAGTTTCACTTCTATAATCTTTAACTTTACTTGTCGTTATAATGAAAAAAATATTAACTATCTAAAGTTTTCAAATTATATCATTTTAAGCATTTAGTAATTGTTTGAGAGATGAATTTTTTTATTAAAAATAAGCCTTTGAAAATAATCTGATCTCTTTTATTCTATAAATAAATTTCCTAACATTAAGATGTTGAAAGAATATAATAGTTATATTCTATTATATTCTTTCAACATTTTATTTTTTTTATTTATTTATTATTACACATGACAAGAAATATACACAATTTGCGAAAAAACAACAGGTAATTTGATTTGGACATACAATTTTAATGGATCTGGGTTTGTTGCCTTTCATTTGTCGTATCCTCAGTAAACTAGGCTTTTGCCTGTATCTCACTGAAGATAAGTTAGTTATTAATGTATTTTATACCGTTTTGTTATCGTTATATGTTTGAACATATTGTTTTTTTAGATTGATATCACATACTGTAGGAAATCATTTTTAAATAATCCCAAAATTTGTGTATTATTATTATATTTTGAAAGCCACTCCATGGATTCCGGCAAACCCTTCAGGAAAACAGTGTCTAGAACATTCATTTATTATGTACAATATAGTTTGTACTATCTCAGATTCACAAAGCAAGAATCCCGACAAACCTCCCTTATGTATCTATAACGCTCCGAGACCATGATCACATCCCAGTTTATTGAGTATGCACCAGGATATTCTTAGTAGGAAAAACCTATTAATTTTGTAGGTTCTTCTATAAGAGGCCCATTCTATACTTTTGTTTATTCCCATTACTGAAAGAAAAGACAGAGAGCCAGCAAGACGGATTAATCAGGCGAAAATATTTATTAGAAGAAGCCTGTACACTACCGTACAAACAAAAAATGATCAAAAGAAGTGGTGAAATGTCGCAGCCACCTCTAGCACCAACATCTCATAGAGCACTACTCTCAGACATGAAGACTGCCAGAGGTAATGAGAAAAATGTTATTTCATAGTGGAAATCTGTCTACAAAAGAATTCTTCCATACACTTTCACTTACATAACAGAATGCTTAATTAAGTGTTTAGGGATGAATCTGAACTTAAGGCTGATGTATTAAATAAAATCAAGATGAGCAATCTGAAATGGTTTGGATATGTAGAACGAATAAATTAACATCAACGAACTCACCATATATGCAGTGCTAATGTAAGATTTTGAACGTAGGAAATGAAATCGTAGGAATTGTATGAGATGGTTTATGGATATAGAATATTCGAATGATCTGTGTCGCGATAGAAAAGTCTAGCGCTCTCTCGTATCTACCTACAACGAAAGGTAAACGGCTTGATGGTACGAAGATATGTATTTACTCCGAAATAATTTATATTGAAAAACTGAGCCCAATTAAAAATTTTGGATGTCAACGGTGCATCATGGGCAGAGAGAAATGTGCGTAAGTTATCACAATAGGTGCTTTTTCCGACAGCAAGTCGCGGAGTTTCCCTCCTGGGAGGAAATCACAGTTTGTTCTCGACAAATCCTTATTTAACACGATAAATTCTCGTTTTCGGTGACATTTCCCCGGCAAATAATAACTCGCGGAATGAATGAACCGTGAGGAGAAAATTGCCGCGATGAAAAATGTAGGTGGGAGCGATCAACTGCGGCCCGGAGAATAGGCAAAATATTATTTTGTAAAGAGGGAACTGGGGAACTTTTCATGTTTATGTTAGTGTGCATTTTGTCGTACAGCTCAAACTATATCATCTCAGTTTTGGGGGAAAATAATAAATACTTTTTATAAAATCAGTTAGAGAGAGCAAGTGTGACGATTAACGACACACCAATTGAACAAGTTACAAAATTTAAATACTTGGGTGCTAGCATAATGTGCAATAATGACCTCTGTGACGAAGTACTTGAACAATCACAAAAGGCCGCAGCTATTTCCGAATGTTTAAAAAACACTATCTGAAAAAACTAGTATGTGAACATCCAAAGCAACGTGAGGATATACAAGACCTGTGTCCGCCCCATAAATGACATACATCATAGAGTCCAGAGCCGACAATATCAGAACCGAAAATCTCCTTCGAACCAGCGAAATGAAGGTACTCAGGAGTATCGCTGGCAAAACTCTTCGTGATAGAGTACGAAACACAGAAATCCGAAGGATGTACGAAGTTCAAGATATTGTTAGATGGAGACGACAGAGAAGAAGGTTCTGGAACGAATGTGTATCCAGAATGGCGGAACCAATAAGAATGGCCAGGGACATTATCCCCCAAGCAAGCAGACCTCCAGGACGACCTCCCAAAAGATGGAAAGACAGCTGGCAGTCGACGTCACAAGAGGGAAACGATGATGCAGGACCATAACAGGCCAACAGGCCTTAAAGAAGAGGAAGAAGAAGTTACACTGATTTTGTACTACAGAGAAAAAATTACATTACTACTTCGTTTATGAATAATTAAAGCTTCATTTATTGCAGATGGCTATATCTTTAAACTTACCAGACAAAAGTAATTAAAGCTAGAGTCTTTCAAATTGAACGGTTTTTTTAATTCTTGGATAAAACACAGATGGCGTCGCGAACTTGCCTGAGTCTTGTGACATTTGAGAAGTGTAATGTATGACAATTATAAAAATGGAGTCGTATACAATACAACAACGCGTTCAAATTGTTGAATTATTTTATGTATTGTAATCTCCGGAAACGGTGATGTTAATTGGTCACCAAGATCATGTGATCTGACACCGTTGGACTATTTTCTCTGGGGTTACGTGAAAAGCCAGGCCTATAAGAATGACCCCCGATCAATTTCTGAGCTGAAAGACAAAATTATTCGCGTTATTGGTGAGTTTGAACCGCAATTATGCCAAAATGTCATCGAAATTTTTGACAAAAGAGTGGACATCTGTGGAGCTGCAAGAGGGGAAAATTTGACGGATATTGTTTTTTGTGTTTAAATGTCATACATTATACTTTAATGACAAATTAAAAGTTTTTTGAAATCTAAGCAAATTGTGTGTTTTATTCAAGAATTTAAAAAAAATATAATTAAAAAAACCGCTCAATTTGAAAGACCCTTAACAAGAGCTGATAGGGATGAATGTGAACTGTTGAGTAAGATGAAGAGGAGCACTATGAGATGGTTTGGGCCTGTGGTATCGATGAATTAAGATTTACAAACTAAATATACTGTGTGAAATTGAGTGTAAGGTGTGAGAGAGGAAGATCGAGTAAAGTATGATAGAATCAAACAATAAATATTTTGATAGAAGGTAACGTAGGAAGTGAGAGAAATTGTAGGATCTGTATGAGAAAGTGTATAAATTTAGAAGAGGCGAAGGATGTGCGTCGAGAAGGGAAATTCTGGCACTTTGTTATCTCTGCCTACCCCGGAGGGTGTATGTATGTATTCATTTGTACTCATTCATAAATAACAATTATAAAATTGGAATATTAAATATCAAAGGAAAAAAAAGGCGTTGGAGAGGATAGGATATGAGAGGATAGGAATGAAACATATAACATTACTGACTTGAAACAATGAGTTTTTTCAGTTGTTTATTAAATTATGCAAATGGCGGAATGAGTCTTACTTTAGTAAGTAACTGGTTCCAGAGTCTCACTGCTCGGATAGTAAATAACAAAATAAAAAAAGCAATGAACTGGGAAAACCGAACAACAACATATACCTTAGCTTAACGTGTACATGGCCGCGCTGTACAACACAGGTATGTTTTCAGTCTAGTGTTTGGAGGTATTAGAATACATATGACTTCGGTCATATCTATTCTTTCAAAAAGAGAAAAAAACATGCCGATGTGCTCCGATCGTTTTACTTCGGTATGCCGTTGGATCTAGTACAGCGGTGCGACCGGTGAGTTTGCTGGTGTGCAGCGGATCATTTATTTAAAAAAATTCACAGCACAACTTTGCTTTCCAGTTGAATTGACGTTGGAATGGCGAGGGGGTCCTCAACTACGACGGCCAGCAACGAACAAAAGCTAAGCGTAGCTCGAATAAAATGCAGCAGGACAGTTAAGGATTCATACAATAGATACAATAGATTAGTACATTCAACCAATTTAGTTTCTAATTTAGTATTAATTTCAAAATTAGTTTAATAAAGAATTTAAATTATATTATGTGTTATGCAGTATGTTTACGTGTGATAGGAGACTTGAAAGAAACATTCAAAGAGGTGTAGTGACACGGAACAAGATAAACGGAGCACTTAATATTATATACTATAACCGTGCAATATCAATCAGCCCAATAATAATTCATAATAATGTGTTGGTGCTCACCTTGATGTATGGAAGTGAAACTTGAACTTGGCAGAGGAAGGATGCGTGATCTAAAAAAATATTTTTTAATTGTCAATGTGTGAAAGAAGACGAAATGAAAGCGTCAGAAATGAATGCATGGATAAAATGAGCGTTTTAAGTAAGATGAAATAAAAGGTTTAAGATAGTTTGGACATGTACAGAGAATGATTGATGAAATAATGACTAAGCGAGTATACATTTTTTTAACATTGGTCATATAGAGAAATTCATTGAAAAGAGTGCTGCAACAGGTAACAGGTTTATGCTAGTAAATCAATTGCAATGTTTGTCCTCAGTGATATAATAGTACCAACCTTGCATTCCCTTTCAATTCTGGGAATGATAAAAGCAAAATAAATGCGATGGAAATGCGTGTTTTGCATAAAATAACTGGCATTATAATGTTAGATAGAGTAAAAAGCGAATAAAAGGTAACTAGTAGAAATAAGTGTTATAAGGAGAATATAGAATGGAATCTTGAGTAGAAATAGGATACTTTAGCTTCAATGATACGTTTGATGAAATAATTAAATGTCTAAAAGTTGTATCTCTGAAATAAATGGTGAGCATGTCGTAGCACACCAGCATGTTTTTTCCTTTTTTTTTTTAAAGAATAACTGAAGTCACATGTATCCTTTTAGCCCCGAATACTGGGCGCAACAAATTCCTGTGTCATTCGAAGGGAGTAGAAAAACGCAGAGTTTGAACCGGCGATCTTCCGCACGAAAGTCCAGTGCGTTATCGCGCGGCAATGCACCTAATTAAAAACGCATGTATTTACTTATAGCAGAATTTCTTCACCCGGCTTACTTTCCATCACTTCGTGTCCCGTAATTCTCATTTGGTGCCTTTTTTTATAAATTGCACATTTTTTTCTCATTTTTAAAGTAGCCTGCAGGTCTGAAAAGAAGATCGATTATGTCAAGCTGTCCTCGTAAATGAACAGTCGACTTTCTACGTAATTTAAATGCGGTATAAAAACATATTTATTCGAGAAATGAAGGCGATTCGTTTTAATGGACGTATATAAACCGTCAGTATAATTGACAATACTGACGAGGCAGAAACATGAAAAAAATATATTTATGGAGTACAATTTGATTACAATGTGCCTATATTTTTTCTTATTCCTTTAAAAACACATTGTTAAGAAAACAAAATTTACTATTTATAGCATACTTGAATTACCTTTGATAAGGCCACTGTTAACATAGTCGTCCGAAACATAGACAATTTATCAAAGGTTTCGACTTATCTCTCGCCTGAAGAAAATTTCGAGATATAAGATAGAATCCCGCATTAAAAATAAGTAATAATTTATTGAGTATGGGCTATTTATTTTTTTGAGCCATGTACGATCGATTTTGACCATTAAAAAACGTACATTTAAATTACAATAAAGAAACTCGAGTGTACCATATACCTTAATATTTTTTTTTAATTCAATAAAGTAATATATATAGTACCACAAATTGCCAAAGGCTATACTTTTATACAAATTTATATATAAAGAACTAATCTAATTTATATATTATAACTATGAACTAACTTAATTTTAATTTCCTGCATGCCATTTTATTTTTAATCATCTAATGTTAATATATACTTTTTTTAAATAGTTAACACCTACATACTACTTACAACTAGATAACAATTTTTACAACTAATTATTTAGCAAGTGCATGTCTACTCATTTAAGCTAATTGCATTCCATCACATTCACTCAGACCTTGGTCCCTGCTATTACTGTAGGAGAGCTAGTCAGGCAACAAACAGATGATGCTTCGGAATTATGTGCTTATAACGAAAAGGTAGATTGGACTAACTCTCGTAAGCCTCCAGGACAGTTTTATTTTTTTATTATTACACATGACAAGAAATATACATAATTTGTGAAAAAAATAACAGATAATTTAATTTAGACATCCAATTTTAATGGATCTGGGTTTGTTGCCTTTCATTTGTCGTATCCCCAGTAAACTAGGCTTTTGCCTGTATCTCACTGAGGATATTTAGCATGAAAAAATAAATCGATACTTCTTTCCGATTTTTGATTACACAAAAACTAAACCCCGCTGCACGTTCTCATCAACCTGACAAACAGTGACACTCAATTACAACTGGAAACATCATGCGAAATTAACCTCCTCACACATCATCACTCCAGAAAGACCAAAAATATTCATCCCACAATATACCGCACACAATCATAAGAATAAAAATAAAAAACATACAGAACCACAAAAACAACAAAATTTAAAACAACAAGAAGAAACCCACACTCACGAGCCCACACAAATTTTTTCCACACGTCATTCATCCTGAAAGTCCAAGTACTCAAAATCCTGTCGCAATAACAACCACGCTTTGATGGACTGTCTAAATGGTTTAATAAAAATCCTTTAACAGTGATTAAAGGATTTTTATGATTCCGTTAGTTTTTATAGAACTTTACGGTCCAAGCGAGGATGTAAATATATCAAAATCTAAGAGAATACAAAAAAATACAAACATTAATTTAACTCCAAAAAAATCAGAAATAAGTACAAATATAATATAGTACAACACATACAAGCAATCAACCAGACGAGACTCAGAAGGCCGAGGACCGTATCATAGAACGATTCTTATAAAATATTAACTTAGACAAAAAAATATTCTAAAAAAATTAGGAATAAAAATAAAATCATACTCGTATACTTCAAACTTAACACATATAAAAACACAAATAGAGACTTCAAAATATTATTTACAAATCTTGGAAAGTTTACGGCAAAAAACATCAACGAAGGTCACGCCTTGGGGCACAGGATTCGTGATTCTCCCTGAAGAAAAAAGCTCCCTGAATAACTTTTAAAGATATTAAAACTGTCTTCAAATGTGTCAGTTTTCAGCATACTTAAAAACTGGAAAGGAATGAAAGGGAGACGCTTTAATACAGTCAAATTAAAAATGCTAAACTGTATTTTGGAAGTTATGTATGGATGGAAACTTTCACGTAGACGACGAGGCGTACGAATTCTTCAAAAACCAGTATTTGCAGGGTAGCCTGGTGGTCGGCTTCCAATGGGATAGCCATTAGAAACTATTCGGGGAATCTGGGTCTAATCTCAATAACGTCTTCTCCATCTTACGATGTCTTCGGTTTTACAAATTCTTCTTAATTCAGCATGTTACCAGTTATTCATAGTGTTTTAACAGTTATGCATTTCAGGACCTTCATTTATATTGTTCTAAAGAGCGTCATTGAGGTTTGGTATCAGTTATATATCATTACAGATCTAAAACATGTTTTATAAATCCACACTTTGCTTTCTGTTACCATGTGCTTGTTTTATACCAAATATACAATATTTGAGACATTCAGATACTGCACAGAATTTTGCGCACTTGTCCTATATTTTCATTATAATTAATATTGTTATATAAATATTTTCTTCAAGGTATTCAAAATGCACCATTTACTCTAATATGTTGGCTTGAATCTCACATGTTCTCCAGATATTGCTAAAGACTTTGTCTTTTCGATTGAGATACTCATATCTTATTTTGATTATGCAAGAACCCTTCGCCTGCAAATATAGATACGTATACCATCACCAAGTACCATCACGCTTTTTCCCAGTTGGGGTAGTCAGAGAAGACAGAGTGTCAGATTTTCCTATCTCGACATACATCCTTCACTTCTTGCACATCCATATACATCCTCATACAACTAAAAACCGAGATCGGTGGAGGTGAATTAAGTTGGATGGCATTATACAAACCGGATTTAAGCTATCATGTTTATTTCGTGATAATAATGATCCTTCTTATCAAATAGTTACCTCCTTTTAAAGATATTTCTTTATTTTTCTTCTAATTATATTAGTACCACGACAGGAGTTCCTACCTTCTATCTCGAGGATTCCGCCTAAAAAGAGCCTAGATGTACTTTATACTAGAAGGCATTGAAATTGTTGAATGTTAGAAATAGACGCCAAATTCCCATACTGTCTCTATTGTACTCGTATAATATCTCCTCTTAACTCGCTGAAAATTTTCAGTGTCTTTCCAATCATTGATTAGCGCAAAGTTCAAACAGAAATTATCTATTGGCCTTTCCAGATCACCGCTCCACTTTTTTTACGTTGTCCTTTACTATCCATGCAGTGAGACTCTGGAATCAGTTACAAACCAACATAAGACTCGCTTCGACCCGCATGCTTCAAGAAACGACTGAAAAAAACTCTTAATTTCTAGTCAGTAAAATAACGTGTTTCATTCCTGAATTTTCTTTTCCTTTCCTCTCCACCATCCCTTCATTTCCTTTAGATGGATGATATCTCACTTTATATGAAAAATAATGTTCGGGTAATTGTCCGCCTTTGTGGGGTTCGTGGGCATATGCTCACGTATGTGTTTATGGATTTCGTGGGGATAGATAGTCATTTGAATGATTTATGCGACCACGTAACTTGCTTCATTTACTTTTGTCTGGTTGGTTGGAAGAGATTGTCGCCTGGCAATAAGCCTGGCAGATTGTATTTGCAATAAAAGTGTTAAATAAATAAATATAAGAGGTAATAACACGTTTCGTGGTGATAAGAATAATTAGTAAAATAACATAATAGTTTATTATTTAATTATCTTAAATGGAGTTCTACAAAGTTCAAACTAAAACCTTTGATAAATAAATCCTCATTATATTTGAATTTGAGTGACATTTTGGTTTCGAAATTAAAAAAAAAACATTTATTTCTTTGTTTTTTTCATAACGTTATTATATTCGGTAATGTTTTGTTGACATCACCTTGAAGATTGAAACCGCAACACTTCCGTAACGTCAGCATTCTTTCTACTCGATTGAATACGGTTAATATATAGATAAAGACATTCGCTTGAAAGAAGGGTTGAGATAAAATACCAAAATGGCACGGAAAACCTTTATCAAAACAAATAAAATGCTAACGTGACACATATTATCATTGAAATGGCCGTTTAGATATTATATCTGGTCGTGATTCTATAAGATAGAAAAACATGGACAGAATGATTGCAATAAACCATCTTGAAGTTTTCGAAAAAGGGATCATCGAAGAATCTTAAAAACTAGAAAATGAACTCTTGCCATACACGGTGTCAGAGTTTTTTTTATAACGTTTCTAAACCGTTGTGTATTTACGAGACATTTTTTATAACGTTTCTAAACCGTTATGTATTTACGAGATATTTTTTATAACGTTTCTAAACCGTTATGTATTTACGAGACACAAAATACGAGTATTCACGGGGCTTACTCCCTACTACTCGTATAAACACATTTCATGTCAATTCCTCAAACAAAAGACCGCATCAAAGACACTATTACCAGCCCGACACATCAACTGACAGCAGAATTTCAAAAGTATAAAACCGTCACTAGCGACCATTATTTTTTATATACTACATCATGACGTAGATAAAAATAAATGATTTAATTTTTATACTTGAATTATTACAACGCGTGCTTTACTTTATTTGCAGAAGTCAAATAGTGTTTTTTTACAAATCATAACTTTCAAATTTATTATCGCATTTTTATAAAAATATCATGGATTAACCACATGATAAATTAAACCTATGATCCAAACATGTTTTCAAATATTTATTTCGGCTTTTTTGTGTATTTTATTCTATTTTCTAGTTTCTTTTTTAAATCAAAATGTTAACTTTGATAAATGAGAATTTACGCTCTTGTGAAGAGTTAAAATTTTTTAAAAATCTGATCTTGCATATACGAGTACATATATATTTTTAACATATTCTTTTCGTGGTTTTAATTGTATCAATTGTTTATTTATTAGCATTTAATTTATATTCCAATACAGCTTACGTATAAAAGAGCGTGTGGATCTTCCTCGACAGCCGTCCAGAGGAAGACCAAAGAACTCCTGGATGACTCAATGCTCCAAAATCCTGCAGAGAAACGGCCTAGATGAAAGTGACACCCAGAACCGAAGAACATACAGCCTGAGAACGAGAAGAGTCGACCTCAACAGCCTACCTAGGCAATGAGTTGGGACAGTGTCAGGAAGAAGAAGCTTACGTATAAAAGAGCTGAAAATCATCTGTCGTGCTCGCGGCCAGTCTCGTCCTTCTATTGGTGGGGGTATATCTCGAATGGGAGGATGTTATGAAATGAACCTAGACTTTTTGACAGCTTTTCTCTTTCAAATGTATTTTTACCACTGCTTTAACATATTTAAATAATTACAAGATATATATTTACATACTACATTGCTGTCTATAAACTTTTTACTTATTTATATGCTTTTCTATTTCATTTTCCATTTCTAAATTTCTCCATCGAGATCTTCTAAAACTGGTGATCGGGAGGACACTTGAAATAAAGCAAGCAAGAGGTAACTGTCTTATAAAATGGATGAACCAAATAAAGGTGATAACATAATCGTTTTTAAGACTTGCATTTTCAAAATGGTCCGGACCGGGAAGGATTGAGACAGGTGATTCAATAAGTTCCAGAAATAGTGGAGGACGACGGCACTCAGCATTTATTAATAGTGGAGGACCACGACACTCAGCATTTATTAATAGTGGAGGACCACGACACTCAGCATTTAGTACGCGATGGAGAAGAGAAATTTGTACTTCTTAAAAGTTCCATGAAGAATACGTTATGGTAAAATTAAGTAAATAGAAACAAGAGCGAGACGAAATAACAGAGCTTCTCAGACTAATTGGTCTTGGAAAGAACCGGTTAACACAATAATTGCCCCACGAAAGAATAATTTCCACATTTTTAAGAGCAAAAACGCGACAAGAATTTGCAGAGGATTGAGCTATAAGGAATACCTTGTCGAGGATTTTCTTCAGACCTTTCGAAGCTATGTTGTTACTACAAATTGCTGTGATGAATTTATGTACATAATACATTTTACAAATTCATTGGACAGAATACATGTATTTTTTTTTATTTTTGGTCGTCAATGATATATTATCTCCAATATAGGCATATGGCAACTTACGATGCTCCGCATTTACGATATTTGGCAAACGCCTATATTGATACATGATAAATATTGCCATATTAGTTCGTTCCATAAAGTTTGCATTGACTTAAGTGTCGCAAACGTATTGATTTCAAGTGTTCTCTCTCTGTATTCAAGTTCCTTAATGGGACGTCTCCACTTTATCTCTGGAATCTGGATCTTAGATATGTTCCTTTTGAGAGAAGTAGACCTTTTTCGATTTTTTCTTTGTCTAATAAATTGGTTGTTCCAAATCCATCTAATAAGCCGTGGTATTATGGTAGAGGTTTTGCCTTTGCTATGGCGTGGAATTAGAGCCCTTTAGTATTAGATATATGTGTGAGGGTGTACAGCTTTAGAAAGAACATGAAAACAATCATTTTTGAGAGGGCTTATCAAATATTTGATGTTGTATAAACACTACACAATACACTACACTAAATATAAGCCAAATTCGTTTCCTTTACATGTCGGAAGATCAACAAAGCTTATTTTGTAGCTTGTCTCTCGTTGGTAAGTTTTCTGCGGTTTCCTTACCAAATATGTATTTCTGATCATATACAGATACGAGTGATGAAAATTGGTTGTGAATTTGGGATTAATTTGCAGTCATTCAAAATATTTTTCATCTCTGACTTGGAGTCTTCTGCAATTAAAGCTATAACGTCAGTGTATCAACAAACTTAAATGACTGTGATCCACCCCTCGTCAGTGTACCAACAAACTTAAATGACTATATCAACAAACTTAAATGACTATAATCCACCCCATGAGTGCCTTAAATACGTTCCGTGTACATATTTTTTTTTATTCATTTTAACTTGTTGATTTTTTGCCTAATTCTACAACAGAAAAACGGCATATGTCAATTGACTTTTTAAGCTCCATACAGCAGTGAAATTCAAACATAAACAATCCAACAATAACGAACTACGGCCACTTGTAAGATTTGATATATGTATCTCGATTGATTAAAATACCCGAATGCAGGGCATATTTACAATAAACGCAGTATATCAACATGTTGTGAAAATGCCTGCGCCACGAGCCAACAAACTCACATGTTATACATGTTTTAAATTATCAGTTTTTTTTGTATTAAATTGTATAACACATAAAGCTATACCCATTTCTCTGTCGTCTAAGAATTAGAGATAACAGAAAGAGTTTCGATAACACACATAAAAAGAATCCTTATATACTTTAAGCATGTTGATAGAAAAAATTATGCAAGTCTTGATCACGGGAAAGCCGGTGATCACGGCAACAGTTGAAGGAAGGCTAGAAAGAGGAAGGTGTCTTATGAGGTGGAAGGATTAAATAAAGGAGTGAACAGGATCTTCTTTGAGTACCACATTCAAGATGGCCCAGGACTATGCCATAGCAGAGGAGAAAGTAATTCATTAATTTACTCTCACATATCTGAATTCCAGTTATTTGGCACATCTGGTACATCGTACAATATGACTTCGACGAGTCCTCCGATTTTTTGGGCACATTGGTCGTGGTCAAGGAGACAGTTTGGAGAGGTTTGTGATAACTGAAGGCGTGGAAGGACGACGCACAAGAGAAAGAATCCCAATGCGTTGGACTGACCACGTGAGAGACGCAACTGGACTACCCTTAACAATTACCTTTCGAGCCGAGGAGTGCAGTGATGGATGGAGAGGAGTAGTCAAAGGATATCATGGGAGCCACGATGCTCAACCATGAGCTACACGACAGGTTGAATGGATCTGAATTTGTTTTCCAAAACTCCTTCATTAATCAAGTATCGTAAAGTTCCAAACTGTCTTCTTTTTTTTTAATTGTTACTGGCACAATTCTTCTTTATACTATGATGGAATGTCTCATTAACTAATAATAACAGCAGGAAGTCAACTGGATCAGCACAGGAAGTTAACTATATCAGAACAGGGAATAAACCTTGTAAGATGACTGAAATTATAACATTTATCTTAAGAAGAGTAGAATAAATCATATATTAATTAAATAAACATATGTACCAAATATTGTCTAATTATTCTTTTGAAATTCAGGCATACAAAGTTTCGAACATTTTTATAGTGATGCATAATTATTATTCTGAACCGTGGTTCAGTTTAACCGAACGAGTAATTAAACTGGGAAACTTACCAGTCGACACTTTTTTATCAGAATATATGGATGTGAATATGGCATATTTTTAACCTCTCGATGTCTAGTTATGTTAACGTCTTCATACTGAGATATTATTATGTCAAATCATAAAATCAACTCATCATTTATATCAGTGTTTCTCAAACAAAACTTTAGTATCGTTGTTATTTTTTTTATTCGGAAACATATTTTTTTAATTAGTGTTTTCACATACAGTGGAAGAGATAAGAGGGATGCCGAACGGCGTGTAGTGATAAGAATAAAGTCAATGGGGAAGTAAAATAAAATGCGAACCTGACTACCTCAAAATCTGTTAAGATGATAGGCCCAATATACAAATATTTTGATGCCAACTTTGATGTATGGGAATAAAATAAATGTTGTAGATGTGTGTGCACTGAGAAGAATAAATGGGGGGACAATGTATGATAGAATACGGAATGAAGTGATTAGGAATGAATGTGAACTTAATACTGATTTGTAGAATAAGATGAAGAGCACCTTGGGATGGATTGGGCATGTGGAACGAATGAATGAAGGAATACTTACAAACCAAACACGAGGGGAGGTTTATTTATTCAGACAGAGAGGGGAGGTCAATAAATTAAGAAGAGATAAAAGGTATGTCGCAATAGGAATAGGTATCTAGCGCTCTCTCCTCTCTACTTCCTCTAATAGAGAAACGGTGTGATAGTATGTATGTACGTAAAGATAATTTTATTAGATCTCATTATGGTCGTCGTTAAATTTGTAAGGTTAAATTTTGGAATTCATTCATTATACAATAGATATAGTATATAAATTTGGCGTCCATTTTTCACGTTCAATCTATTCAGAACCTTATGGTATAAAGTGATATGATAGTAATTTCTTAGGTTAAGAATAAACTTAAGACAATTATTTTGAAGACGCTGTAATTCGTCCTACTGTTTCTCCATAATATCCAAATAACAGACGTCCGCATAGTCCAAAATCGGATAGAACAGATATTGTAGGGGTTAAAAATTTATTTGGGCTCTTTTCGCAGGTATACCATAGTCGTCCCTCTGTTAGACCTATTAAAAGATAAAAGGAGAACTAGGAGCCAATACCTCAAGAGAAGTAATCCTGATGATAAGGGACCAGAACTCTAACTCAAGAGAAAGAGGAAGAAGAAGCAACATGTTTATTATAAACACGCGATATGTAAATAATATTTTTGAGTTCTTCTTCTTCTTCCCAGTGTCATGTCAGGTCCCCCCATCGTTGAATATCACCTGAGAGTAGGCATCTTTGTCCCCGACAGCCCGAAAAAGATATCCAACGCCCCTTATGCCAGTCCAATCACGTATATTGTGGAGCCAGGAGATTTGCTTCTGGCCAACACCTCTTCGGCCTTTTATTTTGCCTTGGATGATCAGGTGCAGTAATTTGTACTTTACTCCTCTAAGTACATGACCCAAGTAGGATACCTTTCGGATTTTAATATAAGTCAGCAACTCTCTATCAACTTTGGCTATTTGAAGAACCCTCGTGTTGCTGACCATATCCGTCCAAGGTATCTGTAGCATTCTCCGGTGCATCCACATTTCGAATGCTTCCAGTCGGTTCATACTACCAACTTTGAGTTAAAACAAAATAAAAAAATTATGATTCAACTATTATAAAATACAAAGTTCTGATTATGATATATTACTTTGAGAAACTTATATTAAACCAATACTTAGAAATAATACCCATTTAATTTTCCGTATTCGGTACAGACGAGTCTTTCATTTATGTTTTTTATCACAATAATTTGATCTTTCTCGTGAGAAATTTCTGTGACTGTCTCATCATATAAATATTTATACATGGAATGTACGAATACCAGGGCAAGTAATGCTAAACAGTCTGCAATTTGATAATCGCATGCGTAATCGCGTCTGGATAATAATTATTTTATTTGTTCTGGTCTGTCTGATTGAGAAATTTAAAGATTTCTGTTTTCAATGCAACTTCTAGGCTGATATACGATAGTCATAAATACTCGTACTATAATATTTGTCATCTTTTAAAAAGTCTACAATACACACTTATTCTGAATTCATGGAAGAAACACATCCAACTTCTTCATATTGTATCACTCTCGTTGCACCATATCTCGACCTTCGTGACCAAGTTGTCAAGACACTTATCTCCCAGCCCGGAGGTTGCGGGTTCGTTTCCAGTTGGAATCTAGATTTTTATAAAAAAGATTCCAGTATGGTGTTTACTTAAGGCCTCTTTGACATCTTTCTGGTTAGTTGGAATATATCAAACTATTTTCGTAAAAGGAAACAATCTACCTATTCTGAGATCATTTAGGAAACATCAAATTACTTTCTATGGGTTTGAATAGAACCTTTTTTTTAAAGGGATGAATGTCAAGAAACAAATATTATTATTATTCCACATAGATAATCACATCACGTCAAATCCCTTTTTGACTAGGCAAAAAGGACAAGTCTATATAGTTTCTTATCCACACAAACAGCTTTTGCCTTTTTCAAACTCATACATGCTCTTTATTTTCTCATGTTTCTTACTTTTCCTTTAGTCAAGTTTCCTACAGTTATATATTTATATTCTTCCCTCGATCTTCGTCTTCATCACACGCCATTTATTCGAAATATACATATTTGTTTTTTTTAATTTTTTTTATTAAACAAAGTAAATTATTGTACAAACATTTGTCAAGGCTATACCTATATACAAATTTATTACTTAACTAATCTTACATTATATGTTATAATTTATGAACTTACTTAATCTTATTTTCCTACATATCATTTTATTTTATTTATTCAATCTTAATATACGATTTCTTAGAAATAATTAACACCTACATACTACTTATAACTAGATAACAATTCTTACACTAATTATTTAGCAAAAACAAGTGCACTCGTTCAGGCTACTTGTATTCCATCACATTCACTCAGACCATGGTCGTCCCAGCTATGGTCTGAGTGAATGTGATGGAATACAATACATATTTGTGTTGTTAGACTTTTAGAACTCATTATTGTATAATTTTATTGAATTACTCTTTTTTGTGTACAGTAAAATCTGGCGGGTTTATTGTTATATATCAATATCTTCCAAACAACCAGAAAGAGGCTATAGATGCCTTAAGACTAGAATCTATTTAAAAAAACTGGATTCCAACTGGAATCAAAATTGCAACCCCCTGATTGGAAAACAAACGTCTTACCAACTCGGCCACGGAGGTTGTCGTATTATAATATACTCGTACAGTAAAAAAAGATAGTTTTAATGTTAATTTATTTTACAGTGAATTATTTAAGACCCAAATATTTTGTTTAACAACGTACAGTTAAAGATTTAACCTTTTGAGTTATCTTCGAATCATATTTTTTTTTGTTCAGCAATAGAAGAGCTAATTCTTCCAATTAGAAAGCATTATTCTTTTTTGTATTGACAAGGGCTTTAAATTAATCATCGTTAATTACCTTGTTACGCTTATAGAATCAAATTCCTATTGATTTTACCAAACGGGTTAAGTGTTTAGTTATAAAATGTTTATGGCTTATTAGGCCCATAAATATCAGGGCGAAATAAAAACCACACCTTTTCTACAACCGATAAAATGTTATTGACACTTTTTATAACACCGTTAAACAGGGGTGCCAGTAAGTCATTTTTCATATGAAAAATCGTTAATATTTCGAATAAAAGTTTGTAATGCTTACGAAAAATACAAACAACTTATGTAGTCTCGTGGTTGAACGCATGTCCTCATTTAACGAGGGTGTAAGACATATTATCGATAGTGCGCAAATTTTTCTTTAACGAGGGTATAAGATATATTATCGATAGTGCAAATTTTTTTTCTCTAACGAGGGCGTAAGATAAGACATATTCTCGAAAGTGCGCAATTTTTTCATTAACGAGGGTGTAAGATATATTATCGATAGTGCGCAAATTTTTCTTTTCACTTTTATGTTGCTGAATAATCTTCTGAATAGTTTTAAAATATGGATTATACTGCAACAAGCATGTCAAATCATATATATTCTAAGTATTAAATAAGAATACATTATTTCACACCCTGATTTATGAAACTAGAAACGTAACCCGGTACTGGGTACAAATTACCCCTTAATAATGGTATTTATTAGCAACGCTACACATAATAACATTATTATTATTTTTTCATTCTCAGTAAGGAAAATCAAACTGAAACGTTTTGATAGTTCTATATCCTTTATTTACTTCCTCACTCACAACTGTTTCGCCATACAATGGTATTGTCGAACTGTGGGGAAGCAGCTACGAACACGTGGCAATATACGAGTATACCCAAAAATATTTACATAATTATATTTAAAAATAGTAATGTTTTCATTCTAAAATTACTATTTGATCATTAAGTGATTTCGATTGGAGTAGAAATGTCCTCTTTTACTAAAAATTTGACCAAATGTCTAATGTTTTACGATTTACGATTACGAAGTAAATTAGCTGTCGGCATTTCTAAACGCATCGATCGTGTGTCCTCCGATGTGGAATGCTAAAGTTAATAAAACATTTGGCATCAACAAGAAATGTCAACAGCCCTTTGTCTTCAACAAGAAATGTTTACATAATTTCTTTTCTTCATCGCGTGTTCAATGTAGAATGCCGTGATCTGGAACTTGACGCAACGTTTGAATTCATCCTTCCCAGTACTGGGACATCTTGAATACTGCGTTTAAAGAATATACTGCTAAGTTCTTGCTCCATCCGTCTTGCAGCAAACCTTTATCTAGCTCGTTTGCTATCAACTGTTCCCGTGTTGCTCAGCCTATCAAAACTATCATATCCCAATGAAACTCTCCCTGATTGTTTGAAATCAAATACTTACCAAAAAGAAAGAACTTAAAAAGAATAAAATATTCTACAAACCATTTCTTTAAAACGTTAAACGCAAACCAAACTTTCTTCAAATTTAAACCTGGCAATAAATTTCTATGTTTGATTAAATACATATACAGCCTATTTATAAACAAACCATACAGAAACTATTTTATATGAATATGAAAGTGCAATAAAAATGCTATACAATATTAAAATTAAAAAGCTTTTTGTATATTTATGAAGGTGGTATATGACCTTTACGCTTATTTATACTATTACATTTCGCAACAGCGTATCAGTGCCAAAAATTAATAATTAAGAGTGAACGTTGGCGAGAAAAATTAATAAAAGTAGCCCAGAAAATTCGGTGGAAATGCGTGAATGTGTGGTGTGTCGGTGTAGAACAGAATGTTTTTTTTATTTTTAAGGATGAATGTGAAATAAAAACTGATGTACTAATTAAGATAAAGGGCGCGTTGAGGTGGTTTGGACACGCTATAAGGATGGGTGGATGGATAATGCAACTAATGAAATGTTCACCATCCCTAGAGTTAAAACCTCTTTTGCCCAAAGGTAATATGCTTATTTGGCTCCCATGACGTACAATGGCGTGTCGAATTTAATAAAGATAAAGGAAGGAAAACCATTTAGACAGTCGATCGGAGCGTGGTTGTTATTCCGACAGGATTTTGAGTACTTGGGCTTTCACGATGAATGGCGTGTGAAAAAGATTTGTGTGGGCTCTTGAGTGTGGGTTTCTTCTTCTTGTTTTGATTTTTGTTGTTTTGTATTTGTGTTTCTGTATATTTTTGTGTTCATTTTTATTCTTATGATTGTGTGCGGTATATTATAGGATGAAAATTTTTGGTTTTATTTTTGTTTCATTTTGGGTTCATTTTTGGTTTTACTTTTGTTTTTGTTTTTATTCTTATGATTGTGTGCGGTATATTGTGGGAGGAACAAGTTTGGTATTTCTGGAGTGATGATGTGTGAAGAGTTTGATTCCGCATGATGTTTCCAGTTGTAATTGAGTGTCACTGTTTGTCAGGTTGATGAGAACGTGCAACAGGGTTTTGTTTTTGTGTAATCAAAAATCGGAAAGAAGTATCGATTTATTTTTTCATGCTAAATATCCTCAGTGAGATACAGGCAAAAGCCTAGTTTACTGGGGATACGACAAATGAAAGACTACAAACCCAGATCCATTAAAATAATGTATGTCCAAATTAAATTACCTGTTGTTTTTTCGCAAATTATGTATATTTCTTGTCATGTGTAATAATAAATAAAAATAAATAAATAAAGAAATATCATACTGACTAAATAAATTTTTAATGCAAGCACGAGACAATGGAGAAAAGTTTGGCTAGACCAATTCAATGCAATTTTAAAGGAATGAATGGTAAGGAATAAGATAAATGGAAGATGCTGTATAATGAGATATATGAATATGGAGGAGACTAAAATATATCTCGTGATAGAAAAGTTTTAACGCTTTGTTCTCTCTGTATACTCTAACAAGAAAGTTGCGTGATAGCATGTATGTCTTTGTATTTTATATGAGCACTAAACTCATACACTTCACTACACCTAAATCCGAATTTGTTACTTACGAAAGATCTACAAAGGTTTCTTTGTAGTTTGTCTTCCCTTAGTGTAAATATATTTTCTAAACATATGCAGATGCGGGGAAGTATCTAATATAATGTCTCCAGCCACCATCTTCCTGTTTTCCTTACACTCAACTAATATATATTTATTTTGTAATATTTTTAATCGGGCTCGAATTCGAGTTAGAGCGTCCTCAAGGAGACTGCACTCTTAATGGCACCATATAAATTGTTCATTTTTCTTCTTCACAGTGTCATGTCAGGTCCCCCCAACGTTGAATATCACCTGTGAGTAGGCATCTTGGTTCCCGGCAGCCCGAAAAAGATCCCCAACGCTCCTTATACCAGTCCAATCACGTATATTGCGGAGCCAGGAGATTTGCCTGTTGTTGTTAATTAATTGTTCATTAATTATTATAAAAAATACTCAATTTGGTTTCAACCATTTTTAAGATGCTGAAGAACAGTGGAACCGTTAAAATGCATTTTAATATGTATCTCTATCTTACCATCTCTCGAAAACATGCTTCCCAAACTCTACGACATGCTAAAATTTATCAACATGCTTTATTCGATCAATGGTAAAAAAAGTTATTTGAATAAAGCGTTTTGATGCTTATCATTAATGTCTATTTATTTTGTAATATGAAGACCTTCGTAGTCTAGTTGTAAAGACGCGTGATATCCATCCGGAGTTAAGGTTTCGATTCCCGAGAATACCCAAAAAAATAAAATAAGATCATTGTCTGGTATATATCTCACATACGCTAGATGTGCGCTACTGTTGTTGCTTCTTTACGTGAAATGTAATATTACAAGTTAGCGGCCGTGATCGGACGGTTAGGATTATCGCTAATCAAGCGGGCGCTCCAGGTTCGATTCTAGGCGGATTCAATTCCACGCTAGTTTTACTCTTAAACCGTTTTACATTGAATAATAGAAGATTGTGCATAACTAGATGTATGAAAGTGGAGGAGGCGAAAGTCATGTGCTTGGATAGAAATTTTTTGAGATTTATTTTCTCTGCCTACCCCGCAATGTATATGGCGTGATGATATGTATGTACAAGTACCCGGCGGTAAGTAATACACATCGGGCTTAAGAAAGGGACTTTCGGCCATAATCGGCTAACTTTGACTTTGTAGAGCGTCGTCTCTGTCATTCATATATTTTGAAGTGGATGCGACCACACCCTAGAACGCTTGACAACTACTGACAAATCGCGACGGAACACATGTATAAATGACAGAGACGACACTCTACAAAGCCGAAGTTAGCTGATTATGGCCGACAGTCTCTTTCTTAAGCCCGATGTGTATTACTTACCGCCGGATACTGTACATATGTATTTATGTTTATGGGAATAATGTATAAAAATTAAAAACAGTAACTTCACCTCGTCCACTTTCATACATTATAAAAAAAATCCAAATAAAAATACAATAAAGAAAAGTTGCCGAAAACTGAAAAAATAGTCTATTTTGTAGCCAACCCTATTGGAACAAGTGATAATGCACGTCTTTATTAATATAATCCTAAGTACACTGGAACAAATTAAGTTAGCGATCAGATAACTAAATATAAATTGATACTACCGCCTTGATAACGGCTGACAAAGTGAATCTACCATATAGTGAAATAAATAATTTATATTTTTTTCTGTTAATATTCTAATATGTAATTTATGTCAAATTTATTTACTGTCTTATGTTAAAGAACAATTTTGATGGGTGATTCAACTAAAAAAACTTTGTTTATTCAAATTTACATTTTATTTTATATTTATTTACTGTATAATGCTAAAGAACACTCTCGATTGGTGATTCAGGAAAATAAACCTTCGTTTATTCAAATATTCACTTTATGTTACATCTATTTACTAATGTTAAATAACACTTGATGGGAGATTCGGCAAAAAAACTTTGTTTATCAAAATATACATTTTATGTTATATAGTACGAGTATTTATTTACTGTGTAATAATAGAGAACACTCTTGATTGGTTGGTGAATCGACGAAAAATCTTTGTTAATTCAAGTATGCATTTCAGTTACATGTATTTAATTTATAAGGCTAAAGTAAGATAGAGATACATATAATACTAAAAAAAACTCTTGAGTGATTGGTGATTCGACGAAAAAATCTTTGTTTATTCAAATATGGATTTTATGTTACATTTATTTACTACATATATAATGCTAAAGAACACTTGATGGTAAATTCGGCAAAAAAAAACTTCGTTTATCAAAATATACATTTTATGTTATATTTTTTTACTGTGTAACACTAGAAAACACTCTTGATTGGTTGGTGATTAGACGAAAAATTATTTGTTTATTCAAACATGCATTTTATGTTACATTTATTTACTGTATAATGCTAAAGAACACTCATGATTGGTTAGTGATTCGACGAAAAAATCTTTGTTTATTCAAATATGCATTTTATGTTACATTTATTTACTGTATATTGCTGTAGAAAACTCTTGATTAGTTGATGGTTCGACTAAAAAATCTTTGTTTATTCAAATATGCATTTTATGTTTTATTACATCCTCAGTGAGATACAGGCAAAAGCCTAGTTTACTGGGGATACGACAAATGAAAGGCAACAAACCCAGATCCATTAAAATTGTATGTCCAAATCAAATTACCTGTGATTTTATCGCAAATTGTGTATATATTTTGTCATGTGTAATAATAAATAATAATAAATAAATAATAAATAAAAATGTTACATTTATTTACTGTATAATGCTGAAAAATAAGCCCGTCGTGCTTGTGAGGAGAGAGCAAAGAAATCCTTGAGCATGTATTCTTTGAGAGTTCTTTACATAGTGTATATAATAACTAGACCTCCATGACCTAGTTAGTAAGACACTGGACTTCTATTCGAGGGTTTCAGGTTCGATTCCGGATGGTTCCCGAAAATAAAGGTCTCAATCTCGTAAAAAAGTTCGTCTGTTAACAATACTCGCGTGTTGTATGGTTGATGGTTACTTAATTAAAACATCAATAAAATATACTTAATCACAATACTTCTTTAGGATTTTTTTCACAGGAAAAGTAAGTCGTGGACTATTATTTTATTACAAATCCCCGTTATAAAATATCGTCACATATTATACTAAATATTTTAATTCTCTTTTACGAGCGAAACTGGAGGGTCGTTAAAATTGACCACCGTACAAGACAAAACTTTTAGTCAGCAATATTTGATACTTTTATTTACATTTTGATATAGCCGTGTCCATATCTTATTTCAATTCATTCAAATCAATGTCTTTTTTTGTATCGGAATAAAATTAAGTTTTCTTTTAACATATATTTTACTATCTTCGATACTGTGACAATGTTTCTTTGTTTATTTTACACATGACAAAAAATAGGCATCATTTGCAAAACATCAGCAGATAATTTATTTAATTTGGACACACAATTTGAATGGATCTGAGTTTGTGGTCTTTCATTTGTCGTATCCCCAGTAAACTAGGTTTTTGCCTGTATCTCACTGAGAACATATAGCATGAAAAAATAAATCGATACTTTTTTTCCGATTTTTAATTATATAATACCCCGTTGCACATTCTTATCAACCTGACAAACAGTGACACTCAGTTGCATATGTATACATCACGCAAAATCAAACTCCTCACACTTCATCACTCCAGACAGACCAAAACATTCATCCCACAATATACCGCACATAATCATAAAAATAAAAACAAAAATATAAATATAAAACAACAAATAAAACCTACACTCAAGAGCTCACACAAACCTTTTCCACAAGTCATTCCTCTTGCAAGCCCAAGTACTCAAACTCTTGTCGCAATAACAACTACGCTCCGATCGACTGCCTAAATTGTTTTCCTCCCTTTGTCTTTATTGAATATCACTATGTATTACGTAATAAATTGATTTCATAATAAATTCTACAATATTTCTTTCAGAACAATAAATTATTATACAATGGCTGTATAGAGCAGTTTCATGAAAAATATCTTATTGAGAAATTATGAAAAAGGCAGCGATTTCCTTTTTACTTTTTATGCCTCATTTGGAATACAATTTAAAAAAAAAATCATTTCTGTTAACCATTAAAGGAAAAAACTTTAATGAAAACAAAGAATTTTAAATTAATGAAATGTCGAAATAAATTTTGTTTTGCAAAATTATTTACCCTGATAAAAAATATTAATTATCTTTCCGAGGTATGAGAAAAATTTCTAATGAAAAAAATATTTAAAAAAACCATAGGAATTGTTATAACAAAGTGCTTCCTATATAGTTATACAGTAGTCCCCCGTTATCCGCGGGATTTGTGTCCGCGGTTTCACTAATTCGCAGTTGACCTGTCGATGACACCAACGATGAAAGTAGGACTACCGATGACCCAAAGATTCATCTCAAGTCACCAAAATAATAATTTCTTGATGTGACCGACCTTATCGTTCCCAGAGGCAGTAATTGTAGCCAAATAGCCTTTATACACCGTTATAATGTCTCTGAAGCGCAAAACAAGTTATGCTGAAGACTCAGACTCTATAAAGTGCTTGCAATAAGAAAAATCTCGACTTAGTATGAAAATAATACTAAGTCGATTTCGTCATCCGTGAGGCGGCTTGGAACATGTATCTCGCGGATAACGGAAGACTACTGTAGTATGTTTTGTGTGTAAATGAGTTGAATGATGAATATGATGGAGATTGGGATATAATAGTATGTAAGAGTTATCTGTTGTTGATGTGGAACTGTAAAATGTTTAAACATCAATTTTATCCATGCATTTGTGGCGGTCGTCGCACACTCAGTCGCACACTCGGTCAATGACCGGCGATGCGACCTTCGCACTCCTTGACAATTCAAAACATACAAGTCCGAAGTTCACACGCCGTTCATTCAACCCGTAGCCAGGAGCGGACCGCATTCCATGCCGGAGTGAGAACGCACCACGTCTGTCGCGCCGATTCCGTAAATAAATTATCACCTACATACGACATTAATCGTTATGCTAATGCAGAAACGAGACGAAGGATATCTTGCTCGCATTCCCGCACACACGCGGAAATAGTATAAATACCTACATTTAGTAATAAAAACTCTTCTTCCGCATTGCGATCCAAAGCGTGTTTTATTTGTCAATAAATCATCATCATCTCTTCCCTCTAGGATACATTCCCTAAACATTCATTTAAGATGTCTTTGTTCTGGCTTCTTTCATATATTGATTTCATACTTTTTTCTTAGTGAACGCACCTCCGTAGCACTTTTATCCTTCCTCGGTCAAATCAAAGTAACTTATGTTATAAGAACCACTCGACAAAATCAAAAGTAAAGAGGTGTTTATCTACCGTTTCAGAAAATTGGCTTCGAAATTACTGCTGCTGATATATACTCAGATATTTTGAGTTCTACGGGTAAGTAACGACGAAGAATGACAAGTCAAATGGATCTTGTTTAAGAATTGGTACTCAAATGGAGATTGTTTAAGAATTGGTAGTGAAATAGAGTTTGTTTAAGAATTGGTAGTCATATGAAGCTTTATTAAGAATTGTTAGTCAAACGTGCTTGTTTATGTATAGGTAGTCAAATGGAGCTTGTTTAAGAATTGGTAGTGTCACATACAGCTTGTTTAAGAATTGGTAGTCATATGGTTCTTGTTTAAGAATTGGTAGTCATATGGAGCTTATTTAAGAATTGGTAGTCAAATGGAGCTTGTTTAAGAATTGGCAGTCATATGGAGCTTGTTTAAGAATTGGTAGTGTCACATACAGCTTGTTTAAGAATGGGTAGTCAAATAGAGCTTGTTTAAGAATTGATAGTCAAATGGAGCTTGTTTAATAATTGATAATCAAATGGAGCTCGTTTAAGAATTGATAGTCAAATGGAGCATGTTTAAGAATTGGTGATCAAATGGAGCTTGTTTAAGAATTGGTAGTCACATACACCTTGTTTAAGAATTGGTAGTCAAATACAGCTTGTTTAAGAATTGATAGTCAAATAGAGCTCGTTTAAGAATTGATAGTCAAATGGAGCATATTTAAAATTGGTAATCAAATGGAGCTTGTTTAAGAATTGGTAGTCAAATAGTAGAATGCCCTTAAATTTGAACCTCCACCGGCTCTCTCTCTAGGTTTTCAAACATCCCCAGTCCAAAATGGCATTTGTTTAATCAAATTCTATTTGAAATGGACCAACTCTCTTCCTGTCGTAAAAGTAACTGTTTGATATTATACGTGACTGTTGTTAACCTCTCTCCCCTTCTTTTTACCTTCCCGTTATTAAATAGTATTGACAAAAATATGTCAATAACTTTGAGTAGGGAAAAACACTTTGAGCAAGGTAATCATTGTGATTTTGGTTCCACGTTTGGGTGGTGAGTTACAATATTGTGATTTCGGTACCACACTCGGGTGATCATATAAAGATTTGTGATTTTAGTAATAAACTTAGTTTGTAAGATATTGTACAATATTGTGATTTTTGTACCACCATACCGGGTGATTAATTACAACATTGTGAATTTGGTACCATAGCCGGGCGATAAATTACAATATTGTGATTTTGGTATCACACTTTGGTGTTGATTTACATAATCGTGAATTACCGCACTCCGCTGGTAATTTACAATATTGTGGTACCGCACTTACGTGTTGAGTTACAATATTGTGAGTGCCGTATCACACTCGGGTGGTAAGTCTATTGTGATGTTTGTACCACACTCGGGTGACTGGTAACAAAATTGTGATTTGGGCAACACACTCGTGTGGTAAGTTGCAATATTGTCAAATAATAAATAAACTCATTTCGTGTTCACCCTAACATATACCCGCGAAGTTCACTGATTAAATATTTAAAAAAATCACCATTTATTATTTTTTCCCATTCGGGTCAATAGATCATGAAACTTCCGATGAAACATAACACCAGTTGAACCTAAACATTGCTCTCGTTACGCCTGATGATATCCTCGATATAGGAGATAAAAATGTGTGTTACTTCCACTTTTTATAACGGTATAACCCTACCGATTTCAAGGCTTTCACCTCATCATCAGGGGAGCACAAACAAGACTGAATTCTGTTCGAACTGGTACAGACATACACGCTTTTGACGTTAAACATTCGGGTTGGTGACTGTCGGTGAAGGTAGAGAGGAGACAACATCAGCGAGCAGTGGCGAGATTCTTGGAATAAGAGATTTCGTAAACGCAAATCCGCCTTAACAAATCCTCTAATTTATTCTGAAATGGCTAATCATTGTCACCGTGAAAATCATACATTTTCTACCTATAATGCTAAATTCTTACATATCAGTAGCAACGGAAATAAATTGGACAGATTAGAGGCCCTAGAAATTTCTAAGTCAGTGCATCGCGGTGAACATCTGACAAACACATGTATTCCAAGAATCACTGCTCGCTGACGTTGTCTCCTCCCTCCCTTCACGCACAGTCCCCAACCTGAATGGTAACCGTTAAAAGCGTGTGTGTTGGTACGAGTACCAGTTAGAACAGAATTCAACATTATTCGTGCTCCACTGATGATGAGGTGAAAGCCTTGAAACCGGTAGAGTTATACCATTATAAAAAGTTGAATAAACAGTGTTTGATAAAAAAGAAACAAATTACAATGTCTTTAAACCTTCACAATTTTAATGCCTTAACTATAATAATATAACAAGTAATTGGGATTTTAATCATTGGTATTATGTATAAATTTTATGTTTATTATGAAAAATCTTGATTTATCTCCTATAACTGTTTTTTTTAAACATATTCAAAAAACAACTACGCGTTGTTTTTAACTTGACTATTATGATTTACGAATTTCAGACAAAATGCACCACCCAGTGACAAAATTCGAATTATTCCTTTAAATCACCACCAATTGTCTCCATCTTTCAGTTTTTTTATTATGGAGTAAATATTATTATATATTAATCCCGTATTTAACATTGGTAGCGGGGATTAGTGTTATTAGTGGATTAACTAAATAATTTATTTTTAAATAATCTGAGATACTATAGTTTGCGCTTTGGACCACGATTTTGTACGATAACCCGACAGTGTATTTAATTAGAAATTGGAATATTTGATATATTGACATAAGATTTGTTAACGCTAGTTTCGTTGAGGCACATTAACATAACACGTCTTGATTAGCAGGGGACATCTCAATACCTATATATTCCGGTATTCCCAAGACGGCCCCGTGGTCCACTGGCACAGAACCAATTTATTCAATACGTAGAAAATATAAACAATTACAATAGCAAATATATTGATTTAAATTATATATTGAGAAATAACAATCATGTAACTTTATTTTTTTTATACAGTAATAATTTAGCTAAATCAAAATGATCCAGTTTTAAATTTCAACTTCGAAACATTTATTTAAATAAATAAATATAGGTTTATTGATAGCAACATTGTATGTACATAATATATCATATTTAAATACACTTGAAAAACACATAAATTTCAGAGAATATATTAAAGACAGAAGCTATCGAAAGGTCTGGGCTCATCTAATAACATCCCTCGGCAAAGATACACCCCACCAATATAGGGCGAGCCCAGCCACGTGGATACCAGATGTTTTTCAGCCCACACCCTTCCACATGTAGAATAAGAAGAAAAAAACAGAAAGTAAATAGATGACAGAAAAAAAAACACAAATACCACATCAGATTAATTCAAACAAATAAATAAAGGTTCCCTGACAGCAACACAATGTGCACATATATATGTAAGAAAATTGTTCCGAGTATCGCACATACATCTCAAAACAAACTGCAGAAAACACATTTAAGATAGAAGACATTAAAAGGTTGTGCACGCTTTTTAGCTCGTGTAGTTAGTGAAGCAGAAATCAATGTTGTCCCCCGGCCCTATCTCTTCAATATATCCGCATTATCAATTTGGATATTTTGAGGGGTAGAATAAGGGAATAAATAAATATTTACTGGTAGCTATCTTTGATTTACTTTTTCTTAATAAGAGTACTTAATGCTCTGTAGAATACTTGTCTTTAATCTAAGGTTTTTAGGTTCGAACTCCGTAGAACGTTTTTCTTTCATCAAGGAATTTAGCTGCTCGCCAGTTATGTTATGTTAAAATAGAATAAAAAAGTTTCCAGTGTGTGTTTTTTGACATACAATCCGTCAACGTATTTCTAGTTTGTTCTATGTCAGTTAGCCCACCAAGTTAAAACTATTTTCAACTTAAGTTTCATACAAAAGACAACATTTTAATTTATAAAAAATTTTACTAATGCAATTTATGAGGAAGTTTTATTTTATACCTTCCCATAATTAGGTGACTGTATATGCAAATCGCAATAATTTAAAAGTAATTCGGTATTTTAAAATAAATAAAAAAAATATATTGGGCTCGTCATACCCCTAGATATAAGCGAAAATCATACCCCTAGACCAACGAGCCGGTTGAGTATCTTCAGATATAACATTGTTATCTCAAATTCATGTGGACATGTTATTTATCACAAATTGAAAGTGAAAGGTGTTTTAAAAAAGAATTATCTTATCATGTTGCCGGCCTGCATGTTATCAGAAACGTCAGTATTATAAATTCATAAAATTAACTGGTTCTCGTTTGTTTTGATATTTTATCAGAATGTGGTATTATACCTGATTATGAAACTAGAAAATATGTTTAGAAACGCTATTTCAAATAACAATATTTATTTTAAAACTTTATTGAATGAACTAGGTGGTAAGACGGTTTAAACCACTGGTTGACAAGTTCGATTCCCGTTAGATACCAGATAGTAAAAATAATTTTAGTCTGTTTTCACTTAAGGTTTATTTCTGGTTCGCTAGAAAAGATTGTCACATTACAATTAGTCTACAAGGTTGTACTGTATACAAGTGTAATACAATACAATATTATTAATGGTGAAAGTGAAGAAATTATAGGGCGAATAAAAATAGAACGAAATAGTTGAGGTTAAGATAAGAATTGCAACCTTCGTGACTTTATTAGAAAGACGCGGTTTCTAGTTACAAATTTGGAGAATGGAAGTGAAACGCGGAGGTGGAAAACAAATTAGACGAGCTGATTTATGCTGTAAAAATGCGTGCATTAAAAAGTGTGACAATGTATGACATGGGGTGATAATTTATGACAATATACGGAATGAAATGATTTAAGACGAATGTGGACTTAAGACTGATGAATTAAGGAAGATTAAGAAGAGCATTCTGAGATGGTTTGGCTATGTAGAACGAATGAATATAAAAGACTAACTAAACAATGCAAACTTCAGTGTATACCATGGTAGAAAAAGATCAAGGAAAGCATCCTTGGATCGAGTTAATGATATTTAAAAGAAGGAAATGTTAAATGTCACAGAAGTCGTATAAGTTACATGAGGTGTAAGAAGAAAGAAGAGGCAAAATAAGTCTGGTTCTCTATTCTCTCTACCTACCCCGACAGGGGAACGTCATGATGGTATGTATGTGTGTATGTTCGTTAGTTTGAAAAATGCGTTAAGGTTTGATTTAATGAATACGATGATTTTTATCTGTTCAAAGTAAGTTGTTAACGAATTGTACCCATTTTTGGTATCGCGTGTCGATTGTATCTGTCTGATTCCATTCAATACCTGGATATCGGATGGTTTTTAATATGTCGACACCATAGCTTCCCAAACTTTTTCGCCCAGTAGACCACTTGCCGATTTTTTGTTTTCCGTAGACCCCCTGCCTGCCTAATATTGAATTTTCCTAAACTTATTAACTTCAAATGTATTTTTGACAGCTGACACAGTACTGTTCACCTTGACAAGTTTTTTTTGTAAAGTGGACAATTGTAAAAAAAGAAAAACATGTACAATTTTTATCATACCTTTATTGAAAAGACACAAAATGCAAGTAAAAAAGGCTTTGGAACGAAACAAATCAAAACCTAGTAAAATTCTTACATAAAATGAATACACAAATAATACTGTTAATGAGAGGGATGAACCTGATGCTCTGATAGCAATGGTTCAATATTTGGCTTCAAATTAGTGAGGTATAGTCTTAAATAGCCACGTTCAATGATTTGCATTCGATTTCTTTATGTAAGTATTTTATATGTCTAATATAAGTATTATGTACACAAAATTTGTGTTAGGTGTAATAAGACATTTACGGAACGCCTAAATATTGATGATGATCTGCCTAAATGGGATCCGCTCACGTGGACCCCCATTTACATCTCGTGCACCCCCAATTTCTTATCTCGTTGACATAGACCCCCTGCGAGTCGAAATCGACCCCTGGGGGTCCATATAGACCACTTTGGGAATCTTTGGTCTACACGCATCAGTATGTCAACGATGGCGACTTACGAAACATTATGATCTGAAGTATTTAGTAAATTTCTGATAACTTTCAAATTCCTTATGCTTTCTAAGATTTCCTCAATCTTAGGTTTTTCCATTTTTAATTTATCTCAAATGATTTTTTTTGGTAACATATTGTAATATCCTGAAATATGTTTCGTTTTTATTTATTTGTTTTATTAATGACACAACAGTGTCTTTATATACAAATGAACATGTGACAGGTTATACAAGTACTTAAAATTATTGACAAATAATACAAAACTTTATCTTAAACTAACATGAAGATACAAAAGCAGTAGTACTATAATAAATTACAGTCATTGTTTAAAATTATTTAATAATTATATGTATATTTAAGTTCAACATATGTATGTATACCACAAAATATTACTAAACTTCACCAAGCAGACTTACGTAATTGTCGAAGACTTATTTTATAGAAGTAAAGAACTCAGATTTGTTTTTAGTGGAACAACGCTTACATAGAACAAAAATTGGATTTTTTGAGAATTTTATGGATAGATCTTGAGATATAGAAAACACGTGGATTCACTTGTAGAACGAGATGCAAGTTGCTTTGCAGAATCGAAACCTTACACATGTTGATGCAGGGTTATTCAACTCCAGAGGGAAAATATTGTCCTTAATGTTTCATTTATACTAGGTTATTTATGTTAATAAAGGAGAGCACAAATTTGGTAGCTATTTCTAAATATTGTTGTGATATTCCGACGAATACTATATATACTTACATTAAAAATATCTAAATTGTTGCAAAACTAGTTTCCTAGTCTTTGCATACGAATTATAGAAGAGTTGATTTTATAATTAGTATAGCGATTGTCGGTATACAAGGGATTGAGCTGTCTTGTGGATCTAGTGGGAATACGAAATGAAATGCTTGCGAGTAAGTGAGGTGCATCAATCACTGAGTGAATGATTTTGTATAGCAATACTACATTGGCTGTTTTTCTTCTGTCACACAGCTTCAAGAGTTTCATTGCATTTAATAAGTTGGGATTAATTCTTTGTTCATGTGGTATTCCAAGTTTAAAATTTATGAATCTTAGAAATTTGTTTTGTACACGTTATAAAGTTTGTGTATTCCTCAGATATTTGTCATTAGGATAACATTTTCATTGATAACTTTTATCCTAACGTGCTGAATGTATACTGATATGAAAGTTATAAATTAAGGCTGATTTTCAGCCATAATGTACCCTAATTGCTTTAGTGGGTTTTGGCGTCATTTTAAAGTAGGAACATGTAAATTTTTTCGGTGTTTTTGGTCTTAATAAACTTGTGCTGATTAAGGACAAATCTCCCGACCAGAACGTTGTGGGTTCAATAACCTTTGTTAACATTTTTTTACAAGGTATCAGTCTTGTTTTCACTTGAGGCCTCTTAAACCTGTGGCAGGTTTCTTCCGTGGTTGCAGTCCTAAGACTGGTTTGCAGCAATTTGAACTCTTCTCCTCCATTCCCCCCTGTCCTGTGCGGCTCTTTTTAAGTATGTATATGTTGAGCAGCGCACGTCCACCAACAGGTCCTCCAGGTACTCTCGGCGTGGGCGTCCCCTAGAGTTTGTCCCCTCGGTCATACCCTCCATTATGGCATGCAAGAGGCCCTCTTGTCGTATTATATGACCGATCCATCTTGCACGCCTTTCGGACAGGATCCTGAGCAGGTGCCTTCCTCCTTCGATTCGTTGGAGAACCTCTTCATTTGTGATGCGGTCTCTCCAAGAAATTCCTAATAGTCTTCTATAGGACCACATCTCAAAAGCCTCTAGTCTTCGTCTATCTCTTTCGGATAGGCACCATGTCTCGCAGCCGTACATCAAGATACTCCATACATAGGTCTTGATGAGGAGTATTCTCAGTTTTAGGTCTATATTATTTGATTCTATTATTTTCGACCTTTTATTAAATGCAAGTCTAGCCTGATGTATACGGCTGTCGACCTCGCTCTTGGACCGACCGTCCCATGTTATTTTGCTCCCGAGGTAGACAAACTCCTCGGTGTTCTTTAGTGGTTTACCCGACATCACTATTCTCATCTGGTGCTGCGCTCGGCCTACAGTCAGCAGCTTTGTTTTGTCTTTATTTATCTTCATACTGTAGTTATCTTGAAGAATGCTTTCCATAGTTGTTAAGGCCTCTTGTAGTTCCTCTTCACTTTCAGCAACCATAGCAATATCGTCAGCGAACCTTATCATGTCCACCTTTTGCCCGTTGTAAGAGATTATTACATTGCAATAAGTCCAGGTTGTAAGAGATTATTACATTGCAATAAGTCCACCAGGTTCTACAGTGTACAACGAGAGTGTAATACAATACAATATAATTCAAGTTAACAATACTAACAAAAACTATGACTTTTGAATTACTTAGTATTTGAAATATGGTATTGTATAGATAAAGCAGTGTAACGCTAAGTGACACACAATTAACGAGTAACATTAAGACTGTTCTATGAGCTTGAGAAAGAATGAACTTTGTGCGAGCACTATGCGCCCACAAAACTACTGTGGAGCTTACCAAGTTTATTTCTCAAGTACTCGTCGAGCCATTACTTTCAGTGGAGTAGGCAGGCGCTATCACCTGGGCAGTCATCAGGGATACCGATAAAACGAGAGCACCAACGCCCCCCTCATCTCCGTTAAAGTTCTAAATTCTGAGTAATAATTCTTTGAAAAATAGTAAATATTGATATTTAAACAAACGAAATTCACTTAGCACAATTGAAGATAAAAACTATATACTCGTATACATAATCTTCCTCTTCTTCTTCTTCATCTTATTTTAGGCCTGTTATGGTCCTGCATCATTGTTTGCCTCTTGCGACGTCGACTGCCAGCTGTCTTTCCATCTTTTGGGGGGTCGTCCTGGAGGTCTGCTTGCTTGGGGGATACTGTCCCTGGCCATTCTTACGGCTCTTGGTTCCGCCATTCTGGATACGTGTTCGTTCCAGAACCTTCTTCTCTGTCGTCCCCATTTGACAATATCTTCAACTTCGCACGTCCTTCGGATATCTGTGTTACGTACTCTATCACGAAGGGTTTTGCCAGCGACACTCCTGAGTACCTTCATTTCGCTGATTCAAAGGAGATTAAAGATTATTAGATTATACATAATCTACATTATTTAAATAGTATTTTCCTATACGAGTACATAAACTAGTCTTAACTTGATAAGGGTGCATGTATACATACACACCATCACGCTATCTCCTGGTGGGGTAGGCAGAGAGGACAGAGTGCCAGACTGTCTATCTTAACTGAAATGCTTCGTCTCTTCTATTTCCAACACGGGAGTTGACTCTTATATGGGCATATTTAGTTCAACACTATCAGAGTTTAGAAGGATGTTGACTGAATTGACTGAAGAGTGAGCGTTTTAAGTTTTCAATATATTTTATATATAATAATAAGTAATACGAGTCAATCTGCGATCGTCACGGAGAGCATTTTCGATTTTTTCCACAATTTCGTCAGTCACAATTGAAGGTCTTCCGCTCCTCTGATCATCATGCACAGACGTACGACCATTTTTATACTCGCGACACCACTTGTACACACTCGTACGATTCATAGCTTTATCATCATATGCAGTTTTCACCTCATTATAAACCTCAACCGGAGGTTTTCCCTTCCAAACGAGATAACGGATGACGCCGCGTATTTCGCACTTGGCGGGAGATTGGATTGACATTTTTCACGAAACGTGTTGTCGCGTCGACACTTCTCAACGTACTGACCTCGAACCGGTCTCGTTGCGGAGGGGAAGGGTCAGGCTACACGGAAGTGTAGCCAACATGTCGAAAATAAAATCCATCCGGTCGTGAGAGCCTCAGTACACTTACTTTCTGGATACGCCTCGTATTTTCACTGACCTGCTGACACAACGGAACTGTGTATGCGATGAACACTGGTAATTGCGATTTTAATAATTGGTATTGATTAAATTCCTATAAATGTTCTTTAAAAAAAATATGTTCAAAATACCACTACTTATTGTTTTTAACTAGACTTTTATGATTTACAAATTATCACTAAGGGCGCCAAAACCTAGAGATGCTTCTGGTTACTTATTTATCCTTATCTACGAGAAGAATTATACACAGTGATAATTAAAACTAACTTTATCAAAACTAGCTTAAATTATCACTAAGGGTGCCAAAACCTAGAGACGCTTCCGGTTACTTATTTATCCTTATCTACAAGAAGAATTATACACAGTGATAATTAAAACTAACTTTATCAAAAGTAGCTTAAATTATCACTAAGGGCGCCAAAACCTAGAGACGCTTCTGGTTACTTATTTATCCTTATCTACGAGAAGAATTATACACAGTGATAATTAAAACTAACTTTATCAAAACTAGCTTAAATTATCACTAAGGGTGCCAAAACCTAGAGACGCTTCCGGTTACTTATTTATCCTTATCTACAAGAAGAATTATACACAGTGATAATTAAAACTAACTTTATCAAAAGTAGCTTAAATTATCACTAAGGGCGCCAAAACCTAGAGACGCTTCTGGTTACTTATTTATCCTTATCTAGGAGAAGAATTATACACAGTGATAATTAAAACTAACTTTATCAAAACTAGCGTAAATTAAACAATATCTGGGGGTCGATCATCTGTAGGATAATGGGACAAGTTTAGTAGATATCGGATAAAAAATCTTAAAAGCGCTCTTTAATAGATATATATCAAGTCATTAGAGCTTTATAAAAGATTGTATTGAATATGTACAACGATATTTTTAACTAGTGACCTCTACACGAGGAGTCAATCATCTTAAAAGATTTATCGATCACATATTCCCGATAAGATGAGAACAGGTGATTTCGCATTTCGCGATTAACACATTAAGAACTTCTCTCTGAAATCTTTCTGAGAAAACTGAATTAACCCAATCGTGTACGGCCACTCTCGACATTATCTCGCATCTTATATTTCTTTACCTCGCGACATGTGCTCTTCAACGTTTCCTCTTTTTTTTAATTTGTCCAGTAGCATTCTTCTCTTAACAGATTTAATGTCGATGACTTGTATATTATAATCGATCTAAAAAAGGATTCACATTCATTTCTAGCATATTATTTTTAAATCGTATGACTGGGCTATGTATCATAATATATTGAAAAAATAATAGCAATAGGCAACCCATTGAATGGTTAAAAAAAAACAATTTGTTTACCAACTAGAGTATTTCGAGAGGAGCTACCTTCATGGTCTCAAACATAAGGGCATGCTAATGAAACATGGAAATGGCAAAAAAAATATGAAAGTAAAATGAATACAACTGGGAGGGTGTATCTTGGACGAGGGGATCTTATTAGATGAGCCCAGACCTTTTCAGTGCTTCTCTCTCAAATGTATTTTCTGCCATTTATGCGTTTTTAAGTGTAGTTAATTATACAGTCAAACCTCGGGTCACGAACGCCAATAGTTACGAACAAATCGGCTTACGAACACACTTTCCGAACAAATTTTGACTCAACCTGCGAACATTGCCTCGGCTCACGAATTAGTTGTAACGGCGCATTACGCAATTACGCATTAATTGTTCTCAGGTGCGCGCGTTGTGAACATTGTTTGTCGTTGCGTTCGTTGTTCTTGATACAATTTTTTTTTGCTTTTTATATGTATAATATACAGTATATATAAAATATATTTTGCATTAAATTAACCCTCATTATGGCTCCCAAGAAAATGAATTTCGGTTTGCGAACATTTCGGCTCGCGAACAGAATCAAGGAACGAATTCAGTTCATAACCCGAGGTACTACCGCATTCATAAGGTTCAAATAAGCCCTCCATATTATGTATACGAGTACAACGGAAGTATAAATACAAGAATAAAATAAAAAATGCTTCTCTCGTGGCATAAGTATTAGGTGTTAACATAAGTTGTGTCCGTCAACGTTCGACAATTGATTTTTGTTGTTTTCACTCAAAACATGTGAAACCCAAGCGCCGAACTTCTGGACTTTTTCCATTGATTTAAGATGGCGGTATACAGTCAGATGACTACAATTCATCTGGTAGGCCAATTCCACGGTGGTTTGAAGAGGATCTTCATGAATAATATGGTTTAAGCGGTCCTCATCGAAGTCCACTGGTAGTCCGGAACGCTCCATGTCTTTCATGTCGAAATTAGCGTCTTTGAAACGCAAAAACCATCGACGAGCTGTCCTTTCATTCATAGCATCTTCACCGTACACTTCGCAAATATTGCGAGCAGCTTTGGCAGCTTTATTCCCTCGATTGAACGCGAACAGAAGGAGGTGTCGAAAATGCTCACTTTCGTCTACTTGACATTCCATTGTGAATGCTTGTAATCAAATTAAATAATATATGTAACGTAAAAGCAAATACAATATACGAGTATTATAGAGCAAAAAAAAATCTTTCGAATTACGTATAACTTTTACCATTTTGTTTTACTTTTGGTGCTCATTTTTTAATTTGAAAACTTATGTTAACACCCAATATTAATGATAACAAGAAATTAAAATGAATGAATTTATTTTCATAGCATTGCAATTACCATAAGTGCACAATTAATTACGGAAATGTCATAAAAGTACAAAAAAAGTGCAATTACAATTGTTATAATTATACTTATTTATATCAAAATGGTATAGTTCCGAAGATAACAAAGGCGGTCTCTGTATAAATGGTAGTTAGTAGATGGGCGTATAATTGAGGTATTTACGCAAACACAGTCAATTCAATAAGGACAACATGTCATGATAACCTCTGGCTTTGTAGCATGCCGCAAAGAGCAATCTTGTTTACATAGCACCAATCTCAAATTGTAATATAAAAAATGTTTACAACTAAGTACATATACTGATTGGAATTAACCACACATAATGTTTAATGACTTGTCTATTTACAAATTAAGTAAATATTTAAATTGTTTTTTCAAGCAACTAACTTTATATTTTTTTTTATTAGAATGAAAATAATTAGTCTGTTATTGTATTCAAAGTAACATAAATATATTTTTTTCCAGATTAGAAATGAAATATCAATGCGTATAATTGTTTAATATTTGATTGATGCAAAAGTTCGTCCTGTTTTTTGACGCAAGATGGCGTTGTATCGTAAAACCGAAGTATTATTAACTTCACACGTGTAAAGTTTTGATGTTGTTTGACAGAAGGAATTTTAGCGAGTACTTGTGAAACTAATTGTTTTATTTGGTTCTGTTTTTTTACATTTTGTTAAGCATTAAAAATGGCAGAAAATAATTTCGGGATATTTAAAGAACACTATCTGGAAAAAACAAGCATACGAACATCCAAAGCAAGGTGGGGATAGACAATTAAAAAATATTGTAATTTGTTTTATCAAACACTGTTTATTTCACTTTTTTGTAACGGTATAACCCTGCCGGTTTCAAGGCTTTCACCTCATCATCAGGAAGCACAAACAAGACTTGTATGTGCTCCCCTGTAGTGTAAACCGGTAGGGTTTATCCGTTATACAAAATGGAATAAACAGTGTTTGATATAACAAATTACAATGTCTTTAAACCTCCACAATGTTAAGGTTTTAATTATAAATAATATACTGGGATATAAATATAAACATTTGAGAGATAGTTAAGAAAATATTACATTACTCAGAATATCCGTTCATGTTAGATTGTTTTTTTTTACTTAAATCTATCATGGATTAAAATTGTTTGTATAGCAAAATTGTTGTATCGCATGTATGCCCCCTCTTATCTCGCCGAGAATTTTCAGCTTCTTTCCAATCATGGATTAGCGCTACGCTCAAACAGAGATTGTTTATTGGCCTTTCCAGTTCACCGCTCCTCTTTCTTTACGTCGTCCTTTACTGTCCATGCAGTGAGACTCTGGAATCAGTTACAAACCAATATAAGACTCGCTCCGTCCTTGGCATGCTTTAAGAAGCGACTGAAAAACCTCTTAATTTCTAGTCAGTAAAATAACGTGTTTCATTCCTGATTTTTATTTTCCTTTCCTCTCCACCATCCCTTCCCTTCCTTTTGATTGATGATATCTCACTTTATATGAAAAGTAATGTTCGGGTGACTGTCCGTCTTTGTGGGGTTCATGGGTATGTGCTCACGTATATGTTTGTGAATTTCGTGGGGACGGATAGTCATTTGAATGAATTATGCAACCACGTAACTTGCTTCATTTACTTTTGTCTGGTTGGTTGGAAGAGATTGCCGCCTGGCAATAAGCCCGCCAGATTGTATTTGCAATAAAAGTTTTAAATAAATAAATAAATATGGGATGAACATTTTTGGTTTTATTTTTGTTTCATTTTGGGTTAATTTTTGGTTTTACTTTTGTTTTTTCTTATGATTGTGTGCAGTATATTATGGAATGAACAGGTTTGGTCTTTCTGGAGTGATGGTGTGTGAAGAGTTTGATTCCGCATGATGTTTCCAGTTGTAATTGAGTGTCGCTGTTTGTCAGGTTGATGAGAACGTGCAACGCGGTTTTGTTTTTGTGTAATCAAAAATCGGAAAGAAGTATCGATTTATTTTTTCATGCTTAATATCCTCAGTGAGATACAGGCAAAAGCCTAGTTTACTGGGGATACGACAAATGAAAGGCGACAAACCCAGATCCATTAAAATAATGTATGTCTAAATTAAATTATCTGTTGTTTTTTCGCAAATTATGTATATTTCTTGTCATGTGTAATAATAAATAAAAAAAAACAAACCCGCCAGATGTACCAAGTTCAACCATGTACATAAAAGAATAAAAAAAACGTGCCGAGAATCGAACTTTGGACAGAAGAATACAAAGTCACTAAAACAGTATTTTTCGATTTAACTTTACCGTTGGAACATTTCATTTTCAATGTTATCCCATCGCGATATGTACGAGTATGTATGGTATAAGGGTCCTGTCAGAATGCATTTTTGGGGCGTTTTGCCGCGTGCATTTTGCAGATTTATTATCCCTCGAGAAAGAGAGAATTTCATCGGTGCCCATTCATCATCAGACCAAGACGTGGTATTGATCGTGATCAACTGATAATGCGAACTTCAAAGGGACGCAACGGATCATACGAAATAACAATTCCTTCGGAGAGATTGCGCCCTCCATGCACGATCACATATTTCAGTTTCGTTCAACCGCTTAATAATCTGCTTCGATAAGACACTGCTGAAGATGTTATGCAGGACCACACTGACGATCATTGTTGATCTTGTGAAGTCTTGAGGTTTCATATATTTTTTCAGTTCCTGCATTTTTATAACATATCTACATTTGGAATAGCTGTTGTGGATTGAACTTGCTAATATTTTTAACTCTGATATTTTTGACATCGACATTTCAAGATCGTGACTTTGCTGAAGGGAAACAGCTTGCATACAATACACAGACGTCTTCTGCCCATAAGATGAACTCTTAATTTTCTTTAATATTAAGATGTTTTCTATCATAATCTGTATAGAATGCTTCATTTTCTTTAATCTCTCAAGATCTCAATATTTTATATCATAATCAATATCTCGTAAGAACGCTTAATTTTCTTTTATCTGGAAATGTTGTCTATCATATTTAATATCCCCTGAGAACGCTTAATTTTATTTAAGCTTGAGATATATATCATAATCAATAACTTTTAAGAACGCTTAATTTTCTTTTATCTGAAAATGTTGTCTCTCATATTTAATATCCCCTAAGAACGCTTAATTTTATTTAAGCTTGAGATATCTATCATAATCAATAACTCTTAAGAAGGCTTAATTTTCTTTTATCTGGAAATGTTGTCTATCATATTTAATATCCCCTAAGAACGCTTAATTTTATTTAAGCTTGAGATATCTATCATAATCAATAACTCTTAAGAACGCTTAATTTTCTTTTATCTGGAAATGTTGTCTATCATATTTAATATCCCCTGAGAACGCTTAATTTTATTTAAGCTTGAGATATCTATCATAATCAATAACTCTTAAGAACGCTTAATTTTCTTTTATCTGGAAATGTTGTCTATCATATTTAATATCCCCTAAGAACGCTTAATTTTATTTAAGCTTGAGATATCTATCATAATCAATAAATCTTAAGAACGCTTAATTTTCTTTTATCTGGAAATGTTGTCTATCATATTTAATATCCACTAAGAACGCTTAATTTTATTTAAGCTTGAGATATCTATCATAATCAATAACTCTTAAGAACGCTTAATTTTCTTTTATCTGGAAATGTTGTCTATCATATTTAATATCCCCTAAGAACGCTTAATTTTATTTAAGCTTGAGATATCTATCATAATCAATAAATCTTAAGAACGCTTAATTTTCTTTTATCTGGAAATGTTGTCTATCATATTTAATATCCACTAAGAACGCTTAATTTTATTTAAGCTTGAGATATCTATCATAATCAATAACTCTTAAGAACGCTTAATTTTCTTTTATCTGAAAATGTTGTCTCTCATATTTAATATCCCCTAAGAACGTTCAATTTTATTTAAGCTTGAGATATCTATCATAATCAATAATTCTTAAGAACGCTTAATTTTCTTTTATCTGGAGATGTTTGTCATATTCAATATTTTCTAAAAACGCTTAATTTTCTGAAACTTTGGGATGTTGTTTATCATAATTGATATTTGTAAAGAACATTTCATTTTCTTTAATCTTGAGATGTTGTCTATGCTAATCAATATTTTTAAAGAACTCTTAATTTTCTTTAATCTTGAAATGTTGTCTATTACAATCAAGTTTTTTTTTTTAATTTTTAATTTTTCCTTATCTTGAGATGTTTTCTAACAATCAATATTTAATAAATACAAAATATGGTATTTTATCGATCATTAAAAATAGTAACTGCTATAATTTTTTTTATTATAATTTTAAGTGCATCAAAATCAACATGTCACAAAAAGTGAACGTTAACGTGAGGAATGCATGAAAATATCACAAAAGAATATGTGCATGTGTGTACGAGAGGAAAGTCTGGTTGAATCAAGTGGATGATATTTTGAAAGAAGGAAATTTAAAAAGTTAAAGAAATCGTAGGAGCTATATGGGAAGCTGTGTGGATGAAGAAGAAGCGAAAGGTATTTGCCGTGATAGGAAAGTCTTACGCTATATCCTCTCTGCATATACCAATAGGTACTGACATGGAAAGGGCGTGATGGCATGTGTGTATAAACATTTGCGAGAGGAATGACGTTTACAAGTGAACTATACGGTAGAGCTGTTTTTTTTTAGTATTGAAATGTTTATATGATAAATACCAATGACCCCATGGAAAGTCCTAAAACACCCTTAGAATAAATAATGTACACTTCAACATCTCTTATAAATGAATAATGTACACTTCAATATCTCTTATAAATGAATAATGTACACTTCAACATCTCTTATAAATTAATAATGTACACTTCAACATCTCTTATAAATGAATAATGTACACTTCAATATCTCTTATAAATTAATAATGACCTTGTTGGAAATTACTGGTTTAGTATAATTCTACACATGGGATACGCTTTATTCGCCTGCTTTCTCGATACTCGATGTGTGAACCTTCATTTATTTATTTATTTAACACTATTATTGCAATACAATCTGGTGGGTTTATTGCCAGGTGGCAATCTCTTCCAGCCAACCAGACAAAAGTAAATGAAGCAAGTTACGTGGTCGCATAAATCATTCAAATGACTATCCATCCCCACGAAATCCATAAACATATACAGTTTTCACCTCATTATAAACCTCAACCGGAGGTTTTCCCTTCCAAACGAGATAACGGATGACGCCGCGTATTTCGCACTTGGCGGGAGATTGGATTTACATTTTTCACGAAACGTGTTGTCGCGTCGACACTTCTCAACGTACTGACCTCGAACTGGTCTCGTTGTGGAGGGGAAGGGACAGGCTACACGGAAGTGTAGCCAACATGTCGAAAATAAAATCCATCCGGTCGTGAGAGCCTCAGTACACTTATTTTCTGGATACGCCTCGTACATATATCATAAAAAGGACGACGAGGAAGTTCAAGAGATTATAAGGAAAAGATTTCATCTTAATTTGTCTTCACATTAATATAAAAATTCTTAATGGCTTAATAAGATTTTCCGAGAAGATTTACAGCTTTTAATACCCTATACTTTTGGAAGGCGTGGTACCTTCACGATAGCTAGATTGGTGTAAATTCAGTTTAATTAAGTGGCTGATCGACCATTGGTGTCGCAAAGCTGCATCTCTAAAATATAAAATCTCCTCTGGAACAAAGATTTTAACCTCAACTTACATTTGCGAATTTTTTCGTTGTTACATATTCTTTGTAAGGTTTTGAAGCATAGACACTACTCTGGCCATCACAAAGAAATAATAAGCTTTAAAAATGTGGTGCTATCAAATAATTCTGACAGTCACATTGGTAGACTATGTCTATCCTGGTTTATCCTCCATCAAAATAAAGAAGTTGGAATATTTGGGACGTTTAATCCGAAGAAAAACATATGAAATTCTTCATCTGATATTGCAGGAGAAAATTTAGGGCAGAAGTGAGAAAGGACGTATGATTGAAAAACTTATCGGAGTGGTTTCATTGTGGTACCATGTCTTTGTTCAGAGCTACTTCCTTACTGGTCAAAATAGCCATGATGATTAACAACCACTGAAAAGGAGATAAACTCTTTACTTCATATTTTGAGGAGCTAACATTAAAAAAAACCATGTCCATCGGATACAAAAAATTAGTTGATAAAGCAGATTTTTTTCTTATCGATGGTACGGAGCTGTTTAACATTTTCATTTCAGTGAAAAAAGCACATAAATCATTTTAAAATCATAATAAAAAACAAGTATTTTTTCAAAAAGAATCTTGTCCAGGCTTCAAACTAATCAAAAAAGATTATGTCCGAATTGACCAATCATATTCGCTTTCCGACTGTCTAACTTCATACTCGTACCAGTTCACCAGCAACTGTCAGTTTTAAATCGTACGTGCAGTGTAATGTCATTATACAACTTTATCTTCCTACAAATATTTATTGTTTTATCTTAATAATTCTTCTTATTTTGTAACACTTTACTTATTTTATTTGATTAAAATTAAAATAAATTTCTCTTCCAAATATTTTTTTGATTATTTTTTGCAGCACCTGTACAATATTTTTGAAATCGAACAAAAAACATCATGCCCCAGACCTGTTCTATAAAAAAAGATTAAACTAGAATTGTTCACTCAAAAAGGATCATGTCCATATTTTAAACTAGAATAACTATTTTAATTATTATGATTCGATTTTAAACAATAAATCAAGTCACCTTAAGCGATTTTAAGTATTTCAGATATTTTTACAATGAATTATTATGTCATATAATTTGAATGCAAACAGTTTTCTGCGATTTCCAAATATTCTGATTTGGTGGACAAGGTTTTTTTTAATATTACCTCCTCATTTTTCTGAATATATTGCTGTAAAAAAACACCCTCATACTAAAATTAATCATACCATTATGTTGTATTTGTGTACTTTTTAAAAACCATAATATAATTGATCAAGTCATTGACGGAATATTCAATCTTTGATAAGTCTTTGAAGATTTGAAGATTTACCTGCTGTCAAAATTACCCTAATTGGAAGATTTACCTGCTGTCAAAATTACCCTAATTGGAAGATTTACCTGCTGTCAAAATTACCCTAATTGGAAGATTTACCTGCTGTCAAAATTACCCTAATTGGAAGATTTACCTGCTGTCAAAATTACCCTAATTGGAAGATTTACCTGCTGTCAAAATTACCCTAATTGGAAGATTTACCTGCTGTCAAAATTACCCTAATTGGAAGATTTACCTGCTGTCAAAATTACCCTTGTTGACTTGCTTAATAAACAATGGCTTAAAAAATATTACATCCCTCTTCAATGTCAAAACGCGTGCCTCCATTTACGCATACGAGTATTTTCATGTCCTTTCCCATTTTTTTTATTTTCTTAATTTTAGGATTGATGATGTACGAGGATTGTTTTCAAGAAACAGATTAAATAAAAAGCTTATCACTGTTGAAAATATACACTGGGATAATAACAATACCATAACATACTATACACTCGTGTAACCCAAACACCATGACAAAAACACAGAGGAATAGTAAAACTTTCACACGTTTAACAATTTTAGAAAAGAGCAAGACAATTCAAGTTTCCGGGTTTCGTATCACATAAAGTAAGTAACATAGTAAAAATAATTTTATTAACAAATATAAGGCGATAAAGTTTAATTATTTTGTCTTCGGAAAAAAAACGAATGTTTAACTAGGGTGACCATTGGGAATCCGACGAATTCAAGACAGTTTGTTTTTTTTTAATATTTCTCCTCTGTGTATGATTTAAACATATTTTATGTAACATACGTTTGTAGACTTGCGCGGCTATTACTATACGATATATGTTTAGGGATATGTCCCTTAAAGGTATATGATGATTATGATTGTTGGTAAATAAATAAAACACGTTAGATCGCAATGCGGAAGGCGAGTGTGAATGAATGGTTTATTTTGATAGTACGTAGGTATTTATAACATTTCAGAATGGGCGCGGGAGTGCACCCGCGATATGCTTCTATCTCGCTTCTGTGCATGCAGAAATGGTCAATCATAGTATTGTAGGTAACAATCTATTTACGGAACCGGCGAGACAGCGTGCTGCGTTCTCTCTCTAGTATGTAGTGCGGTCCGCTCGCTACGGGATGACTGGCCGGCGGGTGATCTTTGGACTTGAATGGACGGCGTATGTACTTTGGACTGTCTATTTAAATTTGTCGAGGAATGCGAATCTCATCGGTCATTGACCGTATGTATGCGACAATATTCCGCGACGAACGCCACATATGGTAAAATATATTATATCTTGTTTTTATGGCTTAAACTGCCAACGACTGACCAAAAGATTCAAAATAAAAAAATATTGAATCATTTCAACTTGTATGTAAGCCACGCGCTTGTGCTCCGGTCATCAATCTAGACGAACGTTCACGTTACGGTCGTGAGTGACAACGAACTCTAGCGTTCATTTTAAAGATGAGATTCTGCTATAGACTAAAGCTAGGGTTTCCTAAGAAAGCGGTTCCGTTATGTAGCGGCCGTAACACGACGTGATGCTGCGGACGTAAGAAAACGGGTGTAAGAACGGTAACCAGTGATGTAAACTTAAAAAATACGGAAACGGTCAGTGAGCGTATTGCGTAGGAGAAAAGACGTGTGCGCAAGTAGTTTGCGTCGCATCCGCCTGGCGCGCCGCCATACGGCAGAAATGAGAACCCACAACTGTAAGATGGAAACGTCAAATCTGACAGCTCCGTGAATGAATTTATGAAGTATTAGTTTGGCTTTAATTTTTTTAAGAATGAATTAATATTAGGTTATTTTTAATTTGTTTAGAATAATTAATCATATAAATCCCCAGCAAGGCAGGAATATAACCTTATTAATTTACAATATACATACATTCCTGATTTTTCAAGTGTAGTCCCGATATTATTCCACATATTTTGTTTCAACTGGGCTTTTCTATAGTCTTTGCTCTCCAAATTATATAAAGTTTCATTATTTTTTACAAAATCAATCAATATTTCGTCAGTTTCGCTGGTCCAAATTACGTTTGCACTCATTTTTTATTTTAAAACGGTGTCCGCTACACGGGAAAAAAAGTTCCACGACTGTTTGCTCCGCTATGACAGCCGTCATGCAAATGGCAGCATCGCTATTTGACATTACGCTCACAACCAACGCTCTTTAGGAAACCAACGCCATTGGTTTGCATAGACAATGTTTTGTTACGGCCGCTACATAACGGAACCGCTTTTTTAGGAAACCCTAGCTTAAGCGGCATGCGACGAGCACATCCACAGATATCCAAGATGAGATCTGCAACGTTCACAAAACTTAGGCGAATTAAGTCACAAAAACGCTGTATAAACTACGCAAGATCTTTACCATATAGAGTTATATTTCCCCCTTCATTTTTTATATCTTATTACGAGGACAACAACCTATACATTTGTACATATAACTCAAGGTATATCATGCATTTATTCATTATTTTGAGAAATTCAACACTACTTAAACATATTTTCATTATATTAATGTGATTGCCACCTGGTACTAAGCCCGTTAAATTGTTGTACAACGAAGCGTTAAATAATGAATAAAAAAGACATTCCATCCTTTATAAGGATGGTTCGTAATAATGAAAAAGAGATGAAAGAAAAATATTACTTATAATGATTATGTACAAATAATTTTGGCAAAGTGGTTGGAGTAAAGATTTACGGTCTCCAAAATTTTTGTGAATAAATAAATGATGAATTACGGAAGAGGATGTAAGACATGTTGACTGAAAGACATGTGTAAAAAGTATAATACAGCAGCACATGTAAGAAAAATACATGGTCATGGGGTTGGTTCGCTCGCTCTACGTTGGGTTGTCTTTTTCATGTATTTTTTGAGGTTATAATTGATACAGCGACTAAGTCTATTTAGCAGGGCTGTGGAGTCGGAGTCGGAGTTGGAGTCGGAGTCGCGGAGTCGCGGTGTTTGGGCCGGAGTCGGAGTCGGAGTAGGAGTCGTAAAAAACGAGCGACTCCGACTAATTTTTCGTTAAAATTTAAAATACATTTTTTTTTAAATTATTATAATGAATGTGTATTGTGCACGAATATTAAACTTGCAGGCGCAAGTCGCGCCGATATGGTGAATCACCGAGATCCATTTAATGCATAAAGTCTACGAAAATGTGTTTGTCTCCTTCTTTCTCACGTCGAAAGAAAATTCTGTTGGCTGGGATCTATGTTAACCCCATGGTTCGATCCATATTGACGGAAGAACAAATAAATAGAGCGAAAAACGCTCTGTTTGAATTAACCGTTCGTATGAAAGGCCTTCGACTAGAAAAAGAGACGACCGCAGGCAGCGTACACCAAGTATCATCATCTTCATCCGACACCGCTGAATCTGAAGACGATTTTGAAAAATATCTCAATGAACAAGATAAACTAAAACGTCCTCGTTTGAATCACAGTCCCAATATAGATGAAGGAGACTCTATTTCAAAATTTAAAATTGAATTTTATGATGCATTGAAAATAATGGAAAAAATTGACCGAACTTATAAGTTAAATGTTGAAATGGCAATACAGCGGTATCTAGAAATGGTAAAAGATTCAGCATTGATCGTTACAGCATTCACGCCAACCCAAGTATCCGTAGAGCGGTTATTTTCCGCTCTTAAAATTCTCAATTCTGATTTGAGAGCCTCTACGAATACAGATTTAATAGAATCAATGTTGTTTTTAAGAATAAATTCTAATAAATAATTATTAAAGTTTGATCTTGTTTTATTTTTATCCCTATAACATGAAAAAAATGGCCATATGCAAAGGTAGGAAACAACCTGCTAAAATTGAGCTTTTTTGAGTCGGAGCTGTAGAGTCGGAGTTGTGGAGTCGGAGTCGTGGAGTCGGAGTTGTGGAGTCGGAGTCGTATTGTTGGTAAATATAGGAATCGGAGTCGGAGTCGGAGTCATGTTTTTTTTTAAGCGACTCCACAGCCCTGCTATTTAGGTTTGATAACATTCATTTTGGAGATGTTTCTTTAGTTGGCATTAACATATATTCTATTTCCCAAAAAAATCTCAGGCCATCATGTCTGAGGATATGTGTGCACTTGTGAAACTTGGACTTGACACGAGAAGGATAAAAGTTAGATTAATGGTGGGGAAAGCGTGTACTAAGGAAAATTTGTAGTGTCAATGTTTGAAAGAAGGCGGAAGGAATACATCAGAAATGAATGCATGGATAAAATTGATGTTTTGAGTAAGATGGAGAAGAGAGCTTTAAGGTGGTTTGACATATGAAGAAAATAAATGACGAAATAATTAGTAAGTGAGTATACAAGTCAGATGTACAAGGTGTTTGTAGAATAGGTAGACCGAGAAAAAGTGAATGGATCAAGTGCATCAGATTTTTAAAGGTGTTGTTTAAAGCATGAATTTAAAGCGTCGTGATCTGGATTAAAAGTTTGGAGGTATGTTCTCTTTGTCGACCCTACAAGGGACATGACGTGATAATATGTATGTGTGTTGTCCACCTCAAAAATAGCAACGCACGGGGGATATTTTTTGTTGTCTCCAATATAAAGAGTCTTTCAAATTGAGCGGTTATTTTAATTCTTGGATAAAACACAGATGGCGTCGCGAACTTACCTGGGTGTTGTGACATTTGAGAAGTGTAATGTATTTTACGTATTGTAATATCCGGAAACGGTGATGTTAATTGGCCACCAAGATCATGTGATCTGACACCGTTGGACTATTTTCTCTGGGATTACGTGAAAAACCAGCTCTATAAGGATGGCCCATAATCAATTCTTGAGCTGAAAGACGAAATTATTCGCGTTATTGGTGAGTTAGAACCGCAATTATGCCAAAATGTCATCGAAAATTTTGACAAAAGAGTGAACATCTATGGAGCGGCAAGAGGTGGACATTTGGCGGATATTGTTTTTTTTTGTGTTTAAATGTCATACATTTGAAATCAAAGCCACTTGTGTGTTTTATTCAAGAATTAAAAAAAAATAGTAAAAATATCCGCTCAATTTGAAAGTCCCTTTATCTGAGTAGAAGAGAAGCACTCGACTACTACGTTAAGCTACGAATGTCTTCAAATATGTATATTAAATTTCCAAATACACTAAAAACGGGATTACCAGAAAATTGAAAATGGTTAATATACTTTTACAGTGGAAAAGGAAACATTCCCTTTGTTTGGATACCACATGGTAAACCTATGACAGTAGTGGTTTTACCATCGGTATAATCTGGTAAAACAATAAATCGGCGCTTTTTATGGGCGTTTGTCATGCAACAAGAAGCAGTGTTAAAAGAATGAGCCGTGAAATTGGGTGATAAATTAAGAAATACGGATTTTGGTGACTATAGCGGGAGCAATTAAATATTTGGTCTATGATTGGTGTCTACGTAAACTTTCTGATAAGATAAATAAAATTTAAAAAAATAGATAAAAATTCTCATGAAAATGACCACACTCGATGCCTAAGAACCCGCTGAAATGAATAATTATTGTATTGTACGAGTATTAACCCTTCCTTCCCTGTGATGTGTAACTAGTACACATTGCTTCTAAAAACTTTAATATCTCTATAAATATAATAAATATTGGGTTCAGATTTTAGGTATTCCTCCGTAATACATTTACGCATTCAATGAAAAAAAAATATTAATAATAATTTGCACGTATCGGCCACATCAGATATATTTTGTGAAAATCGGGAATAAATTCACCGATACAATCAAACGTGTGCCAGTATGTGATGTAGATATATTCATTATAAAAATCCGTGTGGGTGAGAAAGCGACACTATTCACGTCTCACTCTCATTCTACTTCGGTATATAGGAACGTAAAACATGGAATCTCAGTTCGGTCGCTTTATTGTTTAGTAGCCAGCCGGCTTTCGTTCGAGGTGGTTGTCTCGCCCGTTTTGTGAACGTCGGCCGATGTCTTTTTTTCATGTTTTCAGCAATTAAATTTCAACTATTATAATTTTTTATTTCAAATTTAATTAATTTAAGCGATTGGCTATGAATATTGTTATTTTTTCGATTTAAAATCGCTCATTTTTACATGCGCATTGAACGCAAATATTATTTTAGCACACTAAGGGAAAAGTTAATAGCACTTTCGTTTTATAAAGTATAACCTTGTGAAGTTATTGGGATGTAGCAATGTATTCCAACCAACCAAGCAGATGCATAGTATGGTTTTACACTTTAATTGCACACAATTTAACGTGGTTTACTTATTGCCATGTGGCGATCTTTAAAAACAAACCATAAAGTTTTATTTTTAAGACTTTCGTTGTATACTGTCCATACTAGCGGGTTTACTTTTAGGTGGCAATCTCTTCTAACCAACTACAATGATGTTGTTTTATATTGTATTACTATTTCATTGTATACAGTACAACCTGATGGGATTATTCTCATGTGGTAATATCTTCCAGCCAATTAGAAAGATTATGTATGGCACTATATTATACGAGTACTTTCTATGTATATAGTACAACCTGGTGGACCTATTTCCGTGTGGCAATCTCTTCCAACCAACCACAAAGTTTATGTGTCACTATATTAAATTTTTAATATATACAGTACAACCTGGTTGACATATTTCCGTGTGGCAATCTCTTCCAACCAACCAAAAAGTTGTATATGTGTAACTCTTTCGTTATATACAATATAATCTGGTGAAATTGTAGCCATATGACAATATCTTCTTAACAATAACAAAAATGTTAAATAAATCAAAAATTAAAAAACTAGGCAGTATTATTAAAAAAAATTGATCTCCAACGGGAATCAAACGTTCCCAGAATAAAAGACTTATCTCCCAATAACTAGGCCACAAAAAAAATCTAGAGGCCTATAGCTCAAACCAGATTGAAAACATTTTTTCCAGTCTGGTTTTGAAATCCGGAGAAAATATCGTACTTAAATGTGATTGAAAGTAGTAGGAGAAATACACTGAAAATTTTTACTGCATATTTAAACTATTATATCACAACAATCAATGAATAGTACGGCTTTAAAATTTGTAATAAAATTTATATTTAATTTCCATGTTTTATATATCAATTTAGGTGCAATTGAATTGATGTCAGTTGAATTTTAAAGGAAATAAAAATCTTATTCCACTTTTTCGTTGATTTTATTTATAAAAAATAAACGTTGGGCTCGTCCGGGATTTGAACCCGGGACCTCTCGCACCCTAAGCGAAAATCATACCCCTAGACCTACGAGCCAGTTACGAAACGTTACACATAAAATCGTCATGTTCATATGAAACTTATCACAGTTGCTAGTAAGTGAGAGGTGTTTTAGAAATTATCTTGCCACCTTGTCGGTCTTCACGTCCAACAAACTACACAAAATTATATAATTAGTATTAGCACATAATTATATAATTAGTATTAATAGTATTAGCTGGGACGACCAAGGTCTGAGTGAATGTGATGGAATACAAGTAGCCTGAACTAGTGGACTTGTTTTTGCTAAATAATTAGTGTAAGAATTGTTATCTAGTTATAAGTAGTATGTAGGTGTTAATTATTTCTAAGATCTCGTATATTAAGATTAAATAAATAAAATAAAATGATATGTAGGAAAATAAGATTAAGTAAGTTCATAAATTATAACATATAATTAAGATTAGTTATGTAATAAATTTGTATATAGGTATAGCCTTGACAAATGTTTGTACAATAATTTACTTTGTTTAATAAAAAAAAAAAACATAATTATATTATCGTGTTATGTTGTTTTACCAAAAGTAAGTAGTATGAACCGACTGGAAGCATTCGAAATGTGGATGCACCGGAGAATGCTACGGATACCCTGGACGGATATGGTCAGCAACACGAGGGTTCTTCAAAGAGCCAAAGTTGGCAAAGAGTTGCTGACTAATATTAAAAACCGAAAGGTGTCCTGCTTGGGTCATGTACTTAGAGGAGCAAAGTACAAATTACTGCACCTGATCATCCAAGGCAAAATAGAAGGCCGAAGAGGTATTGGCAGGAGGCAAATCTCCGGGCTCCGCAATATACGTGATTGGATTGACAAAGATATCTACTCTCAAGTGATATTCAACGTTGGGGGGACCTGACATGACACTGAGAAGAAGAAGATATTGTTTTACACTATCGTTGGGTTCAGTAATCACTAGCGAGTTAATTTTACTGTAGCAATATCTACTAACCAACCGGAAAGGTCCTAACGAGGCCTTAGGTCAGGCAGAAAATCCAACTAGAATCCTTTTTAAAACAATCTGAGTTTCAATGGAAATCGAATTCGTCACCTCCGATTTGGTAGAGAGGCTACGTTAAAGACACTTGAATATCATATATTTTGTGAATAAATAAATACGAACTAGACTACGCATATATAGTATTATAATAAATTAAATAAACTTTTTGATATAAACTAAAAATACTTATTGAAATAAATTATTTTTAAATGTAAAATTTTGACTTGTCGAGTTTTCGATGAACACCAGTTTTTTATCGAGTTTTCCACACAGCCTCAATAAATAAAACAATTATTTATTTTACATGGCAATTTGTCAAGTCAAGGAAAGATGAATGTATTCGTGCAGACATTCTCAAATAATTTTGATTGATTTCGCTTCACAAAGGCATCATCAGCAAAGGGTTCAGGGTTCGATCGTGAGCGAGATAAATTCAATAACATCAGCAGTGATGGAGCCTTCATTCGCAATCTTGTACGAGTACATACATTGATATTTGTCACTTTAACTATTTTTTCTTCTTGTGTTTTAGGAACGTGCTTCGATTTGAATAATTCACAAAATCTCATCCATAATATAAAATTTTGTACGTTAATTTATTAAACACTTGAACAATGAACATTTAGGAGATATGTCCTTAAGGGAAGAGATTATGATGATTTGTTGATAAATAATAAAACACGTTAGATCGCAATGCGGAAAGAGAGTGCAATTTTATTAGTAACGTAGGTATTTATATCTTTTTAGAATGTGCGCGAGAATGCACTGGCGATATGCCTACGTCTCGTTTCTGTGAATGCAAAACGATTAATTGTTGTATGTAGGTATCATTCAAATACGGAACTGGCGAGACAGCCGTGGTGCGTTCTCTCTCTAGTAAGTTATGGAAATGCGGTCCGCTCGGCTATGGGTTGAATGGCCGGCGGGTGAACTTCGGACTTGAATGGCCGGCGTGTGAAGTTGGGACTTGTTTATTTAGAATTTGTCGAGGAATGCGAAGGTCATTTCATCGGTCATTGACCGTATGTATGAATGCCCACAGTATCCGAGTGTGCGACCGCCACAAACACTTCATTGTGAATACAATCTGGTGGACGTATTGCCAGTTGGCAATCTCTTCCAACCGATCAGACAAAAGTTTATATAAAGGAAGTTATCTTACCGCTGCTTGCTGAAGTTGTTACCTGCCTCCCTCCACCCACAATCTCCAACCCGAACTTTTACCTTTAGAAGCGTGTATGTCGGTACCAGTTCGAACATAATTCAGTACTTTTTGTGCTCCCCTGATGATGACGTGAAAATCTTGAAACCGGTAAGGTTATACCGTTACATAAAGTGGAATAAACAGTGTTTGCCTAAACAAATTACAAATTATTGTTCGGTATTCTCAGAGATTTAAGCATAAAATTTATGATCCTTTTATCTTCAAATATACTTTTTTTCATCCCTTGCAATCTGGTTTTTACCTGGAACAACTACAACACTTTTCAAGATTACTTGTGATATAAGGCAATGTGGCAATGGACAGCTCACGCCCTTCACACTACTAGATTTAAGTAGGGCTCTTAACCCTTACAGGCACACGTAAACTTCACTTATTTTTAGTCAGGCTGCACAAAAAAGAAAAAGTAAAGTTTCTCATTATTTTTTTTAATGTGTTTGAAAAATGATACATACAAATGCAAAATTAACATATTTCCACTTCTTCGGTAGGTCAAGGAACTCCTGGTGAGGTGGTATAACTTATGTACCACTAGTCCATATTTCCACTGGTACTTCTAATGTACCACCAAATAATGCAGAAATACATCCAAGTAAAATTAATTTTTAACCTAAATATAAATTTACCACAATTACTGAAGTCAATTTTATCACAAAACAACTATTTTTTATTAAAATTTAATACAAATATATAATGTTTTCTTTTATACGCACAAGTCGGCACACCAAGAACAACTAACTGTCAATAATATTAGAAACTAAATGAATTTGAACAGGACCAGACCTGCAGCTGTGCGGATATGAGTCATAAGTGTTATATTATACGAAGTGGTACATAATCTGAGCTTTCGTGCAGCAAGTACCATTGTGCAGTACTGCGTCAAAAAAAGGTGGTACATAACGTGGACCACTAAGCCTGTAAGAGTTAATTCAGTTGATTTTGACTTACATATTGAGTACATGAAATATCCACATTTCCCTATTTTGAAAGAATTGAGGTCCACCTTTATTGGAATAATGAAAAAATAATTAAGATGTTATTTTACCATAAAATATCCATTCAATAAGATAGATATTTGTACACATACATAATTAATTTATTTTTTTGAATATTTCAAATAAACCAAAAAAAATGTGTTCGTGGGCTGGATGGTTTTTGCATAATTATATCACAAATTTATTTGTTTATTGAATGAATGAGAATTTAGCACTTCTAAACTAGTTTCCCAATAGAATTATGATACAAACATTAATTTATCTCAGCTGTGTATTTTTGAACGAATCGGGATAAATTAACTACGTCAGGAACCAGAGTGGGATTAGATATTAAATTAAAAAAACAGTGAACTAAAAAATCAAAGATAAATATAATTTGTGAACCTTCAACTAAATGCGTTGCTCAATATTTTTTTGTTTTATTTTCTATTACTTAACCTTTCCCTTTATGTGCTAAAAAAAATCCGCCACTTTCCGGTGTTGTGTATTCAATACACATGTAAAAATGAGCGATTTAAAATCGAAAAAAAAAATAACATTCATAGCCAATCGCTTAAATTAATTAAATTTTAAGTCAAAAGGGATAATAATTGAAATTTAATTGCTGAAAACATAAAAAAAACATCAGCCAACGTTCACAAAACGAGCAAAGCGACCTCTACCGAAAGCGGCCGACCTACTGAGCGAAAGAACTGAGATTCTATTCTTGCGTTCTCATATACCGAAGTAGAGTGAGAGTTAGCCGTGAATAGCGTCCCAGCTCACCCATAGCGGTTTTTTTTAAATGAATATACCTACATCACACACTGGCACACGTTTGATTGTATTGGTGAATTTTTTCCCGATTTTCACAAAATATCTCTGATGTGACCGACAAGTGCTAATTATTATTAATATTATTTTTTCATTCAATGCGTAAATATATTACGTAGGAATATCTAAAATCTGAAGCCAGTGTTTATTATATTTATAGAGATATTAAAGTTTTTAGAAGCAATGTGTACTATTTACACATCACAGGAAAGGACGCGTTAAGAGTTGAAATCCAGGCTGTCGATATTGTCGATCCGATATTACTTATTCCGCCATTTCACATATCCAAGGGATCAAAATTGTACTAAATAAGTCTTTCTTTATGAGCTACTGCTATGTTCTCGAACAAAATGTCTCACATAATTATTTTTTTTATTAAGTACATATTTGATGGGCAAGACGAATTAATTATAAGGCCTCGGCCACACAGGTAGATGCCTCGCTTGGTGCTTAGAGTTACGCTGCGAGCTAGGTGACATATCCTAGCGAACCAACGCACCCCATACTATCGCAATGGCCCCTCTGCACGCTTCGCGCCACGCTACGTGACTATTATAGTCGCCTAGTATATTAGTCACGTAGCACCTATCTTAGCACTAAGCGAAGCACTTTGATGTGGCCTTAAGCCTAAGGGTTCCTGAAATGAACAATGAGTATGGGAAAGAAACGTTGAGAGACGTAGATTTTAGAACCTTTAATGTATTGACTAGTGAAATGAGAAACTCTTTAACTAAGGGATTAGTAAAGAGAAAAATAAAAAAACCTGCATTCGACTATATTCGACTCTTCTTAGAAAATTTAATATAAACATGGATTTGAACATTAAATTCAAAATTTATTTTAACGTTTATTTGAATATTGTTAATTTCTTTATAGGATTTCTGAATATTTAAATTTTAATTTTCGTGCAAAAATTGTAATATTTTGTTTAAAGAAGCAAAAGTCATTGCCGAAAACTATAATAAAGTATTATTCTAATAAATTATTTATAATAATACCTGTATTAAACTTGTTATAATAAACCATTAAAATGATGTGTAAAGTAAGATGAAGGAATGCACTCTGATATGGTTTAGGCACGTGGAACGAATGAAGGAAGAAATACTAACAAAACAAATATATAGTACAAAAATGAGTGAAAGGAGTTGTAGAGATATGTATGGTTAGATCAAGTGAATGAAATTTTGAAAGAAGGAAACTTTTAAGTCAGAAAAATCGTAATAATTGTATCGATGTGTGTCGAGATAAACAAGTCTGGTGATCTATCCTCTCTGACTACCCCTACAGGAAAATGTTATATATTATATGTTGAGTGGCACCCATAATCCTCTAAAAGCTCCAAGTTCTCCAAACTGAAAGATCAACTCTTCTTCACAAACCCTTCTTATAAAAGATGGATTGATTTGTCTTATCAAAATAAACACATCTTACTTATTTTAAATTACTTACCATTAATCATATACATGAGCCACTTTAGTAATTGTCATTGAAGATATAATCTTATATACGAGTACAACGGACCAATTCCACTCCTGAATGGTGTTATCTGTATAAAATGCTATAAAACATCGTAATCATTAGATCATTGTTTCTCAACCTGTGGGGCATTACTCCCAAGAAGATCGCAGTATTATATTGAGGGGATTGCTAAAAAAGAAACCGTGAGTGAACTCAAATAAAACAGTGGTGAATACAAAATTAAAAATAAGTATTTTATTAAAAAATATCTTCATTGTTTTGTAAATTTTGCCCAACACTGTTTATTCACTGTTTATTCCACTTTATATAACAGTATTTCTTTTTTTTTTTTGAGAAAGAATGAAGTGACAATGGGCCGGACACGTAGCCAGAATGTCATACTCCCGATGGACATCCGAAATAATCCAATGGTACCCAAGAGGCATAAGAGGCCCAGAAGAAGACCGAAGGTACGCTGGATAGATGAAATCAGGAAGCATGGCAGCATCACATGGCATCAACAAGCAAAAAACCGAACTTTTTGGAGTCAACTTGGGGAGACCTTCATCCAGCAGTGGATCGACCCTAGTTGACAATGATGATGATGATGATGATATAACAGTATAACCCTACCGGTTTCAGAGTTTTCAACTCATCATCCGAGAAGCTCAAACAAGACTTTGACAATGTTCGACTAAAATTACAATGTATTATATTTCCTTGAATTAAACCTTCAAAGTGCTAATGCATTAACTATAAATAATATATAAAAAATAACTGTCGTGTACAAAAGGAAAGACACGTTTTCTGAGGAAAATGAAAAAAAATACAATCCAAATCATTTTTACTTCAAATTATTACCTCTGTATGGTACGAGTATAATAATTCTACTATATGTATAGCTAACATATGTATCATCATCATTGTCAACCAGGGTCGATCCAGTGTTGGATGAAGGTCTCCCCAAGTTGACTCCAAATAGTTCGGTTTTTGTTCGTTGATGCCGTATGATGCTGCCATACTTCCTGATTTCATCTATCCAACGTACCTTCGGTCTTCTTCTGGGCCTCTTTATGCCTCTTGGCTACCATTGGATTATTTGTCGTTGATGTCATTGATGCCCATCGGGAATCTGACATTCTGGCTACGTGTCCAGCCCATTGCCACTTCATTCTTTTGCACACCTTTATAACGTCTTCTACCTTTGTTATATTGCGAATCCAGGTGTTATAGTATAGTTAGTACTATATGTAACATATAGCTAGTGTGTGGTAGGTTGCATAAGTAATGTAATCATAAACAAATTTAGGCACAAAATTTAACTAAGCTATTTTTTTATTAACCTTTCCCTTCCGATGCTAAAAAAAATCGAGCGTTGTATTCAATACACATGTAAAAATGAGCGATTTAAAGTCGGAAAAATAAGAATATTCATAGCCAATCGCTTAAATTAAATAAATTTGAAGTCAAAAGTGATAATAATTGAAATTTAATTGCTGAAAAAATGAAAAAAACATCGGCCGACGTTCACAAAACGGGCGCAAAGACCACCTCGTTTGGATGCCCGCGGGCTACTGAGACGGGACTCGGAACACTAACACTGTATGTTATACCTCGAAGGAAGAAACAACTGCGAACTGAGACTCTATTTCTTGCTTTCCCATATACCGAAGTGGAGTAAGAGTGAGACATGAATAGCGTCGCTTCCTCACCCATAGCGGTTTTTAGAATGAATATACCTACGTCACATACTGGCACCCGTTTATTGTATTGGTGAATTTATTCCCGATTTTTACAAAATATCTCTATGGGGCCGATAAGTGGTTATTATTATTAATATTATTTTTTCATTCAATGCGTAAATGTATTACGGAGGAATACCTAAAATCTGAACCCAGTATTTATAGAGATATTAAAGTTTTTACCATAGAAGCAATGTGTACTAGTTACACATCACGGGGAAGGAAGTGTTAAAAAATACATTAATCAATTTTTAGTGGGGTCGCGAAGTTTTAATTTATTTTTTGGAAGGTCGTTAAGCTGAAAAGATTGAGAAACGATGCATTAGAGGTAACTGAGATTCCTGGCCAGCGTTGCTCGACCCCACTGCGATAAGATGAATGGGTAATTATTTGGGCCATCCGATACTCCATAGATAAAAAACGGATAAAATATTTCAAATCTGACTATTTCAATTGCTTTATTAAATGTTCTAAGCTCATAAAAATACGCTGCCTTATAAAATAAAAGCAATGGTACACTTGGAGGTATAACGTACATTTTCTTACTATAAAAAAAATACTTAAAAAATAAAAGAAAGTTTTTTTGGTAATAAAGTTATCAATATACGGTAAAATTTATTACTATATTGACTCATATAATTGCATGGTGACTTTAATTTGGTGACACAAATCATCCTAGTTTGGGTGGATTGAGTATTATAAAAGAAAAATCACTATAACCCCTTAAGAGTTACAGTAAAAAATTGGGCTCGTCCGGGATTTGAACCCGGGACCTCTCGCACCCAAAGCGAGAATCATACCCCTAGACCAACGAGCCAGTACAATTGTGCGTCGAAAAGATAAAGCAGTTATAAATATAAACAGAAAATATTTACATTACAATTATTTACTTATTCTTGAACATTCCAATTGACATACTCGCGTAATCACAAGTAACTTGGCATTCAGAGTGTGCCGTATAGATTTGGTTACGTTAAGGCTGTGACTCCATTAATCCTCTTATCAGCTTTAGAATCATGTAGTAAAGCAATATTTTATTATTTGTTATAATAATCTATCAGTGACTTTCAAATAAAATATTTTTATGTTACATACATTATTAATATATATTTGTTGTACAGCATTCTTCTCCACAATACTTTGTTATATATTTTTCAATAATCGCACTATTAACAAAACACTATTTGATGAGATAGTTTTTTTTTATTTCCACATGTATTAGCTGTTTTTCTCAAAAAATTTAATTTGAAATTTGTTATTTTATTTTACTTAAATTGTTTTTTTTTAATTTGTTTTACTGCAATTTATTTCTTTTATTTTTTATTATTATTTTATTTTATTATCGTTATAGACATGGAACTTGAATACATTTAATATCTAGTCTGTCAAAAAAGAGTTGAAAATAAATGAGGGCACTGCGATCGCCTGATTGGCAACACCGTAGTTGTGTATAGATGATTGCAAAAATGGACTAACCCAAAATAATTTTGCTTAAGCAAATTAAGGAAAATTTGAAATAAATTTTGAAAGTTGTTTTAAGTTACGAATCTGTTGGCGAATGGCACAGATATTGAAATCGTCAAATTCTTTTTTTAGGGTGACCCTTCCTTTTTTTTACCTGGAGTGAATTTTTCCCCATTTTCTTCGTATTCTTTAATACATCGTCTAACCGTGCTTGTTGACTTGCCAGTAAATAAAAAAAAACATTAATGCTGATATAAATAATAATTTATTAAATAACATTTACGAAGCGATCCATTAAATAACACGACATATTTATGTTATATTATAGTAACATAACCTTTATTTTCGTTATATAACTTTTATGATGAAAATATAAATCTCATACAATTTCTCAAAAATGTGGGTTAAACCATTTGTCCAAGCAGCTGTCAAACTATGTACTCGTAAACATAACCATAAACGACAATTTTTAAACAAAAATCAACTCGAAATATATGTGAATGATTTCTAAAATTTAAAGATTTTTTATAATTATTTAAAAAAACATAAATACATACCAGTCATACTAGCAGTTTGCGCATAAACGTAATAAACAAATGTGACATGACAGCCAATTTTGGTGTTGCCAAGCTATAATTTTTTGTTCCAATTTTATTAATTTCTACTCTTTCTTGACAGACTGTACATGTTTAATTGTCATATATTTATTAAAAATATTACTTTATAAATTTAGAAATCACGTTCGATGGAGGCTTTTGAATGTGAATCTTAAGATATATTATATCCTCAAGATTCCCTGGAGAGATCTTGTTACAAATAAGGAAGTTTAAGAACCGAGAACGGATTAAAATTGTAAAGTTCGCAAGTTGCTGTATCTCAATCACATAATAAGACACTAGATTCATTTTTACAAAGGTCATCATTCCGCAGAAAATAAATAGCAAACGAACCGGAGATAGCGCTATATACTCGTATATTGACATAAAAGTTTGCGGGAATGATTTGAATGCAGTTCTGTTAAGTTGTTACGGGCTGCAATGAATGATCGTGATAGTTGCAAACCTTCGACAGCAGACAGCATTTCAGATAGATTAAGATTGAAAATTACTACGCACACATATTAAAAATATCGTTAAAAAACTAAATTTTGATTAAAAACTAAAGTATTTGGCACATTTTTTAGGTTATTTGTGTAACTTTGACTAACATGCGCTATGCCTCGCGATTCCGTAGCCCACTATATCCTTAATGAAGATAACGCTCGATTTATTTATTAAAAGTGGAATTTAGTAGCCGAGTCACATACACATACACACATCTGATTGATGAATTTTATTTGCTAATTTAACGTGTTTATTTCTTACGGAAATCACAGATGGCGTTATAACATACAAAATAAAGATTAATCACTGAATTGTAATTTTTGTCGACGAATTTCATTCGCTTTGTGAAATTTGTAGGATTACGTTCGTTCAACAATAAATTGATTTTTTTTTTGTTTTATCCATTCTCCATATAAGTTTGTGTTATCTCGATATTTCCGGATTTGGTGCAAACAATTAAAAAAATATTGTAATTTGTTTTATTAAATACTGTTTATTCCACTTTTTTTGTAACGGTATAACTCAGCTGGTTTCAAGGCTTTCACTTCATCATCAGGGAGCACAAAACAAGACTTGTTTGTGCTCCCCTGTAGTGTAAACCGGTAGGGTTATTCCGTTATAAAAAAGTGGAATAAACAGTGTTTGATAAAACAAAATTCAATGTCTTTAAATCTCCACAATGTTAATTCCTTAACTATAAATAATGTAATTCAAAAATAGTTATTTATTTGACGTGATAACATTCGAGGTCTAGTTCCATTCTCGTTAGACCCACATTTTTCATAATGAATCACAATCTGGTTTTCACTTACACATATAAACATTCCATCACGCCATTGGCAGAGAAGACAGCTCACAAAAATTCTCCTATCCCGACACACATCCTTTGCTTCTTATAGATCCATAAAATTTCTACCACCTCTCTGACTTTCTACGTTTTCTTCTTTCAAAATATAATTCACTTAATCCAACCATACTTTCCTTAGTATTGCTCTAACACGCTATCCATTCACGGTATATATTTTTTATTAGTATTTCTTCGTGCATTCGTTCTACACATCAATTTTCAATTCAAAGAACAATTTTATATAGCGACTTTTAGAAAACAAACTCTTCTCAAGGGAGCTCTAAGTCGGGACTCGAACGTACAGTACCCGGCGGTAAGTAATACACATCGGGCTTAAGAAACAGACTGTCAGCCATAATCGGCTAACTTCGGCTTTGTAGAGCGTTGTCTCTGTTCGCCTAGAACGCTTGCCGACTGACAAATCGCGACGGAACACGTGTATGAATGACAAAGACGACGCTCTACAAAGCCAAAGTTAGCCGATTATGGCCAACAGTCTCTTTCTTAAGCCCGATGTACATTACTTACCGCCGGGAACTTGTATTACTATTAAACAAATCACGTCTGGCAGTTATAGCAGCGCCCGAGCGAATCATATATAACACTTTCTTTATGTACGAGTACTATACAACCTAGTGGAATTATTGCCATATGGCAATCTCTTCACCCATCTCAGAGTGCTCTTTTTCGTTTTACTCAACACACCTTAAGTTTACATTCGTCCCTAATAACTTCATTCCGTATTATGTCGTTCATTTTCACTTCATAGGGTTGCACGAGAGATAAAGTCGCTTGTGTGTAAAAACCAAAAATGTGGCCTCCATCCCTTCTTCATTTTAAATATTTTTTTAAGTATCATTCTACCCTCTATCGTAATTTGATTCATTTAATCGTTCTATGGGTGGATGTATATTTAAAAAAAATACAATTATTTCGTTTGTACGTATTTTTTTTTATTTTATGGATTTTAAGAGAACAAATAGTTTCTTGTATATAATTTTAGATTAGATATAGCAATATAGACCAAGAGTTCGCAAAGTGGTCGATTTGGTTTTTCTAGGGGTCGATAGTTTCAATAAAAAAAATTGAGGGTTAACGACAGCAAAAATAGACCCCCTTAATACTGCTATTTGTTTGTTACTTCAAAATATATTTGATTCCAATCTATGATTGCTCGTATTTTTTCGCTTATTCAGCGCAGATTTCAATATTAAATGTTGGGCAAGATAATGCCATAATCCGAAGTCCTTTTATCTTTTTCAATCCTTAATTGCAAGTGATTAAAATGAAAAGTTTGATGTCTAGTGAAATATTTAATATCGAGTACTGTACAAACTTATGAATTTGAGTAAGTAAAGTAAATTACTAGGGGGTCGACGGTTTTAAAAGTTTTTGGTAAAGGGGTCTGCGGCCGAAAAAAGTTTGGGAGCTCTTGATCTAAACCATAGCTTCCCAAACTTTTTCACCCCGTAGACGACTTGCCGATTTTTTTGTTTTCCGTAGACCCCCTGCCTACCTTACTATATATTGAATTTCCCTAAACTTATTAACTTCAAGTGTGTTTTTGATAGCTGACATAATGCTGTTTACCTTGATAAGGTTTTTTGTAGAGTGGACAATTATAAAAACAGAAAAATATTTACAATTTTTATAATACCTTTATTGAAAAGACACAAAATGCAAGTAAATATTTGGCTTTGGAACGAAACAAATCAAAACCTAGTAAAATTCATACATAAAATGAATACACAAATAATACTGTTAATGAGAGAGATGAACCTAATGCTCTGATAACAATGATTCAATATTTGTCTTCAAATTAGTGAGGAATAGTCTTAAATCTCCACGTTCAATGATTTGCATTCGATTTCTTTATATAAGTATTGTCTATGTCTAATATAAGTATTATGTACACACAATCTGTGTTAGGTGTAATAAGTCATTTACGGAACGCCTAAATATTGATGATGATCTGCCTAAATAGGATCCGCTCACGTGGACCCCATTTACATCTCGTGCACCCCCATATTCTTTTCTCGCTGACATAGACCCCCTGCAAGTCTAAATCGACCCTTGGGGGTCCATATAGACCACTTTAGGAATCTTGGATCTAGACCAATGAAGTTTTCATAGAAGATTTAATGTAAAAAACACATTAAGATGTGAAACAATAGCACGCACGCGCAAGCGTGCGAGCGTTTTTGCGTGTGTACGTACGTGCTTGAGTGTGTAAAGTAACTAAATAAATAGAAAAGAGATTCAGATTTCTAACGAGTACACTGCAACACTGTAAGGGCACTCTATTGAATCTTAGAGACAGTGTGGGTGGTGGGACAATTGCATGTTCTCGTTATAAAAGGATACCATTCCATAGCAAAACATATCCAAGAAAAACCCAACTCTACCTCTCAAATACGAGTACTTTCTCACATATACGTTAATATTTCAACCCCACAATATACGCCCAATATTTTTATAATAATATATCGCCCTTTACGTTTGGCCTTTAAGGGTGGATCAGTGCCAATACTCATTGATATTTGACAGCTTTATTGTTGTTGAAAGTATGGCACAAATTCTGAATAGATCATTACTACCTCGAAACACCAGATTACCTGGGGGATGCTTGGCCACTGCAAAAACATTACAAGAATAAACTACGAATAACACTGAACGATTTTTACATTGTTATTCATCAAGTGTTGCAAGCTTTAAAAATAATCCTTCTAACACGTTAAGTACCGAAATGGATATTTAGCGGAATGTCGTGAAATATGTAAAAGTTAAGTGGACCATGGATAGTCCTCAGCTTTGAGTCTTACACTGTTATAGCAGTTACAATTTATTTTAACATTTATTGATGCATTCAGAAACGCCCGTGGGGCTTCTGAATTTAAAATGAAGTAAAATATTAACAGTAACAAATGTGTACAATGGTGAAACAAGCAAACGTGTACAATGGCGAAACAAGCATATGTGTACAATGGTGAAACAAGTAAATGTGTACAGTGGTGAAACAAGCAAATGTGTACAATGATGAAACAAGCAAATGTGTACAATGGTGAAACAAGTAAATGTGTACAATGGTGAAACAAGCAAATGTGTACAATGATGAAACAAGCAAATGTGTACAATGGTGAAACAAGTAAATGTGTACAATGGTGAAACAAGCAAATGTGTACAATGATGAAACAAGCAAATGTGTACAATGGTGAAACAAGTAAATGTGTACAATGGTGAAACAAGTAAAACCACCGAGAATCAGGAATTTGGTGGAAATACATGACAACCAGTGTGGCTTCGTATCGGGAAAGTCAACAGTAGACGCCATTCAAACCGTTAGACTCCTTGTCGAAAAACACCGTGATGCCAAGAAAGGTCTTCATCGATCTTGAAAAGGCATTTGACAGGGTCCCTAGAAGCCTAATTTGGGCAGCACTTAGAGCCCACAGTGTACCAGAGAAGTATGTACTTGCCATCCAGGACATGTACGATAACGTGACAACGCAAGTGAGGTGCACTTCGGGAACTTCACCAGAATTTCCTGTAAAGGTGGGGGTACATCAAGGATCGGTACTCAGTCCGCTACTGTTCATCTTAGTCATGGACTATTTAACTAACCAGGAAATGAACAGTCTCCTAAGGATCCTACTATTTGCAGACGATATCGTATTAATAAGTGAAAAACACGAAGACCTGCAAAATAGTCTGGAAAGATGGAGAAGAATCTTGGAGGACAATGGATTGAGACTGAGCAGAAAGAAAACAGAGTATCTGTACCTACCATTCGAGAACACAAATGCTGTCACTCTCGTAATGCAAATGGATGGAGAAACATTACCAAATTGTGACTCCTTTAAGTATCTTGGGTCACTCATCCATAGCGATGGAGGATGTGCAGCAGATGTAACACATAGAATTAGTGTGGGTTGGATGAAGTTTAGATCAATGACAGGAGTTCTATGTGATCCGAAAATGCCAGTAAAGTTAAAAGGAAAAGTATACCAAACAATTGTCAGACCCGCACTCCTCTATGGCTCCGAATGCTGGACGATGTATACCTCTTACTCTAGGCAACTAGAAACTGCTGAAATGCGCATGCTAAGATGGTCAGCAGGTGTGTCCCTAAGAGACAAAATAAGAAGCTCACACATTCGTGGAAGCCTGGGTGTTACAGACATCAACAGCAAGATGGAGGAGAGGCGATTGAGATGGTATGGGCACGTTGGACGCAGAGCACCCGATCACATTGTGAACCAGGCAATCTCCATGGATCTTCCTCGAATAACAACCAGAGGAAGACCAAGGAATTCATGGGTGGTGCAAAGAGATAACCTGATGCAGAGGCACGGCCTGGGGGACGTAGTCCGGGACAGAAGAGCATACAACCTGAGGACGAGGAGAGCTGACCCCAACAGTCTTCGCAGACAATGAGTTGGGATGGAGCCAGGGAGAGAGGTGAAAAAGTAAATGTGTACAATGGTGAAACAAGCAAATGTGCACAATGATGAAACAAGCAAATGTGTACAATTGTGAAACAAGTAAATGTGTACAATGGTGAAACCAGCAAATGTGTACAATGGTGAAACAAGCAAATGTGTACAATGGTGAAACAAGCAAATGTGTAAAATGGTGAAACAAGCAAATGTGCACAATGATGAAACAAGCAAATGTGTACAATTGTGAAACAAGTAAATGTGTACAATGGTGAAACCAGCAAATGTGTACAATGGTGAAACAAGTAAATATGTACAATGGGGAAACAAGCAAATGTGTACAATGGTGAAACAAGCAAATGTGTACAATGGTGAAGCAAGCAAATGTGTACAATGGTGAAACAAGCAAATATACATAATTGATTATATTGTTTAAAGTTAAGGCATTAACGTTGTGGAGATTTAAAGATATTGTAATTTGTTATATCAAACACTGTTTATTCCACTTTTGTAACGATGTAACCCTACCGGTCGCAAGGCTTTCACCTCATCATAAGGGAGCACAAACAAGTATTTTTTTTGCTTCCCTAATGATGTGGTGAAAACCTTGAAACCGGTAGGGTTATACCTTTACAAAAAATAGAATAAACAGTGTTTGATAAAACAAATTACAACAAAATTAATTAGTTAAACTATTCATTAAAAACCACCTTAGAAAAAAATTGTACATGCAGAGAAGAATCCATGTCAAACAAATGGGTTAACATCAATTGTTGTTCCATAATATCAAATGGGCTGAAGATCTTTATTTTTGGTTTTCTCGGGTATTATTTCTTTATTCGCCTCAACGCGTTAAGATATAGGGATGGCGTGTACAGCTTTGGGAATAAATTGACGACAGCCCTTTTTGGGAGATTGATGATTATATAATATATGAACACATACATTACACTCCACTTAAAGGCGTGTGTCCATTATATCTTTCGAACCTATATCTGAGAGACGTTTCTTCAGATCGAAGTAGACCTTTAAGGTCGATTTATTCTACATCGAATAATTTAATTTTTTCGAATGGATCCAATACGGCGACGTATTATATAACAGTGATGTTGTCGTTGCTGGTCCTGTGGCATGGAATGGTCTGCATATAAGTGTAAGATATATGCGTGGTGAATGTAACTTTAGAAAGCACTTGAATAAATCCGTTTTTTTGGGGATCTTATCAAAATTAATTATTATTCTCGTATGAACACTACACTACACGTGTTAAGTGTAACTGAATGTGTTTCTATCACATATCGGAAGAGCTTCAAAGGTTTCTTAGTAGCTCGACTCACCTTAGTATATGGTATTTCCTGCGGTGTTGTTACCAAATATGCTTTTATAAACTTACACAATTGCGGAGAAATTCCCAATCCAATAACTGCAGTCAGTACGTTGCTATCCTTACACTCAATTTGGTAATTTTTTTTTATTGTAATATTTTAAATCTTTCAATAATAGTATTAGCTGGGACGACCAAGGTCTGAGTGAATGTGATACTACAAGTAGCCTGAATGTGTGGACTTGATCTTGTTAAATAGTTATTTGTAAGAGTTGTTATCTAATTATAAGTAATATGTAGGTGTTAATTATTTCTAAGAAATCATATTTTAAGATTATGAATAAATTAAAACCAAATTGACATGAAAGAAAATAAGATTAAGGAAGTTCATAAATTATAACATACTAGTTGCAATATTCACGGAAATAAAACAAATTCTACATTTATGAAAATATATATTCATAAATGTAGAATTTGTTTTTATATTTCATTTATACATCGTCCCCTTTTATACCGGTTCAAAATTTGTTAGCTAGGTATTTAAAATTCGTTCAGTATAATTTCCATCTTTTCATTTATCACGGACCCACCGAGATTCAAATTTCGAATTACTTTCAGAGAGAATCCAAGTATTCCTCTCTCGCTATCTTGTATTCAAAATTCAATTTTCGTATTCTTTCTTTGGCGACAGCCGTCTTATGGGTGTTGGCCTATTTATACTATGATTAATAAGATAAGTTAAGTAATAAATTTGGATATATGTACAGCCTTGACAAATATCTTTGAACAAAAAATTACTTTGTTTAATAAAAAATAAAAAAAAGTATGCTCAAATCCCGTTTCTTAGTAGTTCGATTAAGAACACCCTTGAGAAGAGTCTGCTCTCTAAACGGCGCTAATAAATAGTATTTTTACTGTTGTTATTTTCACTGTGCAACGTATACCATAAACATATGCCATTGTCGATTTTTTTTCCGGGGTTAAACGTGTTAAACGAGGCACCCGAATTATATTGTTATACACTGTGTAAATAAGGCATTATTGAGACCCAATAATAAGTAACACGCCTATCCCCGTTGATACATGTTTTGACAAGGATTATAATTACTATCCCAGCTGCCGTACTGATAGCTGTTGAGTCAACAGCCGCTTCAATACAAGTACACCCATCACACATTAAAACCGAATTCGCAAATCCTTTGTTAGAATATATCGAGTGCACCATTATAAAATATTATCATTTGCTTTATTTACCGAAGCAGATATTCTTTCGAAAAGCGAAATGTAAACACTTTTTTGGTGGAAATGCTATCATTTATATACTTATTATTGTGAGTTGTACATGTCAGATTCCGTCCTTTATACTTTATTTTCAATTTGTATTTTGTCTTTCAATAATTTGTCTATTGCGTTCACGTTTTTTGCGCAACACGCCTTGGACAGCCCCTTATTGTTTTGGTAAAATGTGATTTTGTACTATTTAATACCTGTTTCATTCTGATTTTTTGTTATAGTTGTGTAAAATGACTTTATATATTTTTTTACATATTCTGTCCTTCTTAATGTGTTGAGCACTAACAAATGACTAATTTATTTTTTATTATCTTCTTCTTCTTCCCAGTGTCATGTCAGGTCCCCCCAACGTTGAATATCACTTGAGAATAGATATCTTTGTCCCCGGCAGCCCGAAAATGATCTCCAACGACCCTTATGCCAGTCCAATTACGTATATTGCGGAGCCAGGAGATTTGTCTCCTACCAACACCTCTTCGGCCTTTATTTTGCCTTAGATGATCAGATGCAGTATTTTTTTGTTATAATGGTACATTTTACCATTTATTTATTTAAATAAAATAAATAAGTGGTTCCATAACCGATGGCTTGATGAATGGGACTTGATGTTGCAGTATGTCCAATATTCAAATTTTAAACCAATTGAAAAAACTTCAATTTTCTCTCAGAAAATTTGTTTACTTTAAAATATACTGATTTTAAATTGTTGTTTTTTTTTTGCGGAAGTACGACATTATGTATCCACATGTAAATCCGTAGCAGCAGTAATGCTCGTATAACTCGACCAAAAAACCGCACCAATAAAGACGGAATGGACAAGTAGTATCCGCTGTGTAATTCTGCATCCCAGCATCCTTGTGGAACAATGTGGAAGAGGATGTTCTCCATATTGCTTTCTGCCTGCGCATTTCATCTTTTGCGGTTTACTCTTGGAATATAATAACTTCATTGTTATGTGCACGTACTTGAGAACATTTAAAACGTTCCTTTTCCAAGTTATATGTGTCCTCTACCAGCAGAAAAACTATAAAATAAATACATTTTTACCAACTTCTCAATGTTCTATCATTTATGTGCAAAAAAAATTGGTGTAAAAGATATTATACTCGTATAATCAACTGGCAAAAAATTTGGAAGAGGAATGCTATATAATAATAATATTTCTCTAACAACTTTTGTTACATTATATAGTAACAATGGCACATCATCTGGTACATTAGTAATAATAGTATATCAGCTGGTACATTAGTAACAATGGTATATCAGCTGGTACATTAGTAACAATGGTGTATCAGTTTTTCTCTATTTTGCTGACAGTTAACCTGAGGTGGTATTTGTGGGTTTACTTTTTTATATTTTTTCAGCCATACATGATTATTTTGTTTTTTCTTAGTCTACATGTAGGGTAGGCAAAGGACTCGACTCTCCAGTGACTCGAAACCCAAGAAGTTTTCCAATCATGTTCTTCAACATGAATCCATCACCGACGAATGTTGAGGGGTACCACATAAAAATTAATCAATTCTACTAACAATTTTGTATGCTGCAAAATTATTATAATATTATTTTTTGTTTTTGTAATATCATACAAAAACAAAATAAAGAGTGAACATCTGTGGAGCTGCAAGAGGTGGACGCAAATTGTGTGTTTTATTCAAGAATTTAAGAAAAAATATTAAAAAAACCGCTCAATTTGAAAGACCCTTTATTTTGAAAGAAGGATACGTAAAAAGTCGTAAATGTTTTAGGTCGTGTATTCTCAGATGATGAATATCGAACGGCGTGTAGCAAAAGAAAATAAAGTCATTAATTAAATATGAGTGAGCAATGAAATAGTAAAGCAAGTTAAGAAATTTTTCTTTTTGGTAGTATTTTCTCAAATGCTGGAATAGTTACGTGGGGTATCGAATGGCGTGAAACGAAATAAAATAAAGTCTATAAGGCACTAAAACATTTTAATTGTTTTATGCATAATTTTTTTTGTGTGTGTTACGTTTGGTCCTTGAACGAATCATGGAAACTTGTAATATGTAAAGGACCTGAAAAAAAATAATTAAATGGAGTTTAATATATATTCGAAATGGACAGTATTAAAATCTGCTAAGATGATAGCCCACAACAGTATTGTATTACCAACATTGGTGTATGGAAGTGCGACGTGGGCGTAGGAGGCTGTAAGGAGTCGAATGAATGTTGTAGAAATGCGTGCACTGAGGGGGGTGACAATGTTTGAAAGAATACTGAATGAAGTGATGGTCTGAAGAAAGGCACTCTGAGACGGTGAATGAATGAAGTAATTCTAACAAAATCAATTCACAGTGCAATTGTGAGTGGAAGGCGTGGTAGAGGAAGACCACGAAAAATAAAGTTGGAAAAAGTAAATTATATTTTGAAAGAAAGAAATCGCAAGAGTTGTTTGAGAAAGCGTATTGATGTAGAAGAGATAAAGGATGGGTGTCGAGAGAGAAAAGTCTGGCGCTCGGTTCTCTCAGCCTATCCTGGCAGATATACGGCGTAATTGTGAGTAGGTAGAATAAATATAGCTTTATTAAAAGCATTATAATTTGTGCATACATCCTGAAATCACACATATAATTTGGAGGTTAACGCTATCGTGGTTGTACGATTTTTGATTAATTTACAATACAATAAAAGCTAAACAAACATACCTAAAAAAAGCTAAAAAAACAAGGGTTCTCCATGCCGGTGTTTTTACTTGGTTATTTAACAATGTAAGCTAAAAATTTATTTATTTTATTTAACACTTTTATTGTAAATACAATCTGGCAGGCTTATTGCCAGGCGGCAATCTCTTCCAATCAACCAGACAAAAGTAAATGAAGCAAGTTACGTGGTCGCATAAATCATTCAAATGACTATTCATCCCCACGAAATCCATAAACATATACGTGAGCACATGCCCACGAACCTCACAAAGACGGACAATCACCCGAAATTTTTTTTTCATATAAAGTGAGATATCATCAATCAAAAGGGAAGGAAAAGAAAAATCAGGAATGAAACACGTTATTTTACTGACTAGAAATTAAGATGTTTTTCAGTCGCTTCTTAAAGCATGCCAAGGACGGAGCGAGTCTTATATTGATTTGTAACTGATTCCAGAGTCTCACTGCATGGACAGTAAAGGACGACGTAAAGAGGAGCGGTGAACTGGAAAGGCCAATAAACAATCTCTGTTTGAGCGTAGCGCTAATGCATGATTGGAAAGACGCTGAAAATTCTCGGCGAGATAAGAGGGGGCAGCGGAACAGTTAAGAATATTATACAATAGAGACAGTATGTGAATTTGGCGTCTACTTCTAACATTCAACCAAAAAATCAGGTACTTACGTAAAAGAGAAAATGAAGAAAAAAACATTTTTCAATTCATTATTATTATTGTTAGACGTGTTTGTTTAACTAGTATCTCAACCAGTCGCACGGAAATCGGTCATTCTAATAAAATGATTCGATAGTTATTTTTATTATCATAGAATTTGAAAGGTCATTTCCAAACGATGATATTCAGCCAATGTATTCGACATAAATGTCACACCATGGAATTTTGGACGATGATTTATTAACATGTACAGCGTAGTGAATGGGCCATGTCAGGCAGCCTGTGTTGAGCAACTGGACCAGCAACGCAATAATGAATAGTGGGCGCCCGCAGATAGCTGCTGCCGATTAGTGATATCTTCTGATCAGTCAACTAAGGTGATTAATTGCTCGTGGACAGAAAAGAGACAGGTATGAGACAGGGTTATGTATTATAAAATATTATACGGACATTCTGTACAGCAATAAAAACAAGTCTGTTGCCAAGAGTTTTGGCTGTACATACAAATAATTCAAGATATAGTTCAACATACACAAGAAATCATAATAATGTGACACAACTTTGAAATAACATGTTTAGAATATAACAAACAAGGCAACAACCTATGCCTTGTTGGATAACATACATGTACTCGTATGTATACTATAACGCCATGCGTCTAGCGATCTGTCATCTCTAACTATCTCCAAGTTTTCCTGTCAGAGTAGGCAGAAAGGACAGAACGCTAAACGTTCTTATTATGATATCTCATAAATCTATCACCTCCAATACATCTCATACATATATTATTTATAGTTAAGGCATTAACATTGTGAAGGTTTAAAGACATGGTGATTTGTTTTTATCAAACACTGTTTATTCCACTTTTTTTAAATTTCTAAGTCAGTGCATCGAGGTGAGCATCTGGCAAACACATATATCCCAAAAATCTCCCCGCTGCTGGCCGAGATCGTCTCATCCCTCCCTTCCCCCCACCCTTCACCCGCAGTCCACAACCCGAATGTTAATCGTTAGAAACGTGTATCTCGGTACCAGTTCAAACATTATTCAGTCTTGTTTGTGCTCCCCTGATGATGAGGTGAAAGCCTTGAAACTGGTAGGGTCAGGGGAATAAACAGTGTTTGATAAAACAAATTACAACATCTCATACATTTTCTACAATTTCTGTCTTTTTACATTTCTTTATCTTTTTCACTTAGTTTTTTTATTTTACACAAAGAAACAAAGACGTCTACGAACTTAACAATATTATTCAGTTCCTTTTTTAATGTTTCGCAATTTTATATGTTTTTGTTATAGCTTTCTTTCTTCTTTTTCAGTGCAATCGATCTTTCATTTGAATTCAAATCATATCGTGAATTGACCTCTTGGAGTGATGCGATCATTTGCGAGCACTGCAATGAACGCGACAGACTGAGAGTGGCTGAAAGACATAAAAAATATTGTATACCCACAAGCATTGTGAAATTAAACATATTAGAAACGTGTGCTTTCTCTTTTCTTTCTTTTCCATTTAACCAGACTGAGCCATAGCAACGCGTGGCCGGGTACAGCTAGTTTCTAAATATAATTTGTTTGATCCAACCATACTTTCATTGGTCTTCCTCTACCGTACATACATACTATTACCCCATTCCCCTATCAGGGTAAGTAAAGAGGTCATAACACCAGAATTTCCCATCTCGACACACATTCTTCGCCTCTTCCAAAACCATACATCTTCACAAACAACTTTCTACAATCTAACTTTATACGTTTCCTTCTTTCAGAAAATCATTCACTTGATCTAACCATAGAGTACTTGACCTTCGGCTCACATTTGCACTATATATCTGTTTATATAATGAAATACTATATTTTAATATTTGTTCGTTAATTCATTCCACGTCCCCAAACCATATCACACTGCTCTAATTTACCTTACTTACATCAGCATCAACATTAAGATCACAACACATCAGCATTAAGTTCACAACACATCAGCATTAAGTTCACAACACATCAGCATTAAGTTCACATTCATCCCTTATCACTTCGTTTCGTATTCTGTCATATATTTTCACTCCGTGTGTTTTTCTCAATGCACGCATTTTTACAGGATTTATTCAGCTTTTGTTAGCATTTTTCCATGTCCACGTTTCATTCCTATACATTAAAGTTAGCACCAAAATACTTTAGTGAACTATCATCCTAGCAGGTTTGGATACAATCCGGTTCGAATACATACATTTAAGTGTACCATGACTGTTTCATATCGCTACACGCCAAACTTGAAATCCAATGCCTTATTTTTCTTTCGTATAATTTCCCTTTCATATAACCGAATTTGTAATTTGGACACATTGTCCGGAAGGAAGCGTCTTTTCTTATAATTTTAAGTTGTTGACGGGAGCAACATCTAATCCAACTATATTGAAACAGATATGGTTTAATGTTCCTGACAACTATTCGAAGTACAATAATATTTATCTATTTAGACCAACAATAAGTAGAACTAACTTGCCAAGCGTTCATTGTTTTACGGGCTGTCCCTTTTGAACATAGCCTTGGATGTTGACATCTTAAACATTTTAGAAAATATTTTTTAAAGAAAATATTTTACTACGAGTAAATATAATATATAATCCACCATTCACTCTGATGTCTATTGTAACTTTTCTTTAAATGTTATAATTTGTGAGGCGATCCGATGTTAACATGATATTAACCTTTCCCTTCCTGTCCTAAAAAAATCCGCCCGTTCCGGTGTTGTGTATTCAATACACATCAATATACGAGTACATGTAAAAATGAGCGATTTACAATAAAATCGAAAAAATAAGAATATTCATAGCCAATCGTTTAAATTAATTAAATTTGAAGTCAAAAGTGATAATAATTGAAATTTAATTGCTGAAAACATGAAAAAAACATCGACCGACGTTCACAAAACAGGCGAAGAGACCACCTCAGATGAATGCCCTAGAGCTACTAAGAGTTAATGAAGGAAGAAACACAACTGCAAACTGAGATTATATTTCTTGCGTTCCCATATACAGAAGTAGAGTGAGAGTGAGACGTGAATAGCGTCGCTTCCTCACCCATAGCGGTTTTTTTTAGAATGTATATACCTACGGCACACACTGGCACACGTTTGATTGTATTGGTGAATTTATTCCCGATTTTCACAAAATATCTCTGATGTGGCCGATAAGTGCTAATTATTATTAATATAATATTTTTCATTCAATGCGTAAATGTATTACGGAGGAATACCTAAAACCTGAACCCAGTATTTATTATATTTATAGAGATGTTAAAGTTTTTAGAAGCAATGTGTACTAGTTACACATCACAGGGAAGGAAGGGTTAAAGCAGCTTCAGTTACTGAAATAAGATTATCGTATATTTGAACCCTTATATAACAACAATAATAAAAATATGGGGTTTTAGAATGAATATACCTACGTCACACACTGGCACACGTTTGATTGTATTGGTGACTTTATTCCCGATTTTCACAAAATATCTCTGACGTGGCCGATAAGTGCTAATTATTATTTTTTCATTCAATGCGTAAATGTGTTACGGAGGAATACCTAAAATCTGAACCCAGTATTTATTATATTTATAGAGATATTAAAGTTTTTAGAAGATATGTGTACTAGTTACACATCACAAGGAAGGAAGGGTTAAGATAGCAACATTTGCTTTAATATTTCGTTTTTCACGTTTATTTCTCCCACACTCTTACTTCCTCTCGCAATGAACATAACCCAAGATTTGTATAGGTGTTTATTTAAATATGATATTCAGTCTGTTGAAATATATTATTATTTAAAAATTAAAATTATTAATAAAAATATCAGAACGTAAGCAGCCTAATGATGTTATGGCAGAAAATTGAAGGAGTCTTAAACATGCGAAACAATAGCTTAATTGATAAAGCTGTTACAAGTATTATGAAAATAAAGGTTGTTGATTCCAATCCAGCCCATTTCTTTTCTTTTCGTGTTTTTCCTCAACAATCCCTATTTTGTTAATTATTCTCTCCTTTCCTGAAGCAAACATGTTTTTATTATTTTTTAAATTAGTTGTTTAAATTAGTGCCTCTTCAAAACAATTATGAACTTAATTTTGAAATATGCGCACTTGTGACATACACTCTACGAACGAGTGCAGACAACATAACTGGCTTCACATTTTCCGGCAAAGTTTCATAACAACGAGTAAACGAAGTATAAAATTAAATTTTGTGTCGTGCTTTTTAATACACGTTTTCTAAGAAAATTAATGGCAGCGTCTGCTGAAAAGAAAAAACTTAAGGGTGGAATAATTGAGTAAAAAAGTTTCTCAGAAAATAATACACGAATTAAATAAAAATTATTTTCTGCTCCTAATGAAAATAGCTAAAAATACTTTAAATGAAAATGTATGAAAGAATACGTAGTTAATTTATTAGGGGTGAATGTTAAATTAAGGTTAATATTTGAAAAGATACATCCAGTAATAAGTGACATGTTTCGTTTAATGCACTATCTATTCCAATTAATTACTTTGTTTTTCACTATAATAATTATATTTATCACGTGTTTCTAGCTCCCATCTCGAGACTCTCTTCTTTTCGACTGAAGATAATCTCGAGATAGGAAATGAAAACGTGTCGCGAGGATGAATGTAATGGAACAACAAAAGAAGTTTATTTTTAAATCTCCTAATATGGAGTTCCACAAAGTTAAAGCCGAAACCCTTGATATACTACAATATCCATCTGATTTGCATGGGCAGACATACTCCAACTGAGTAACAAAGAGCCAGCACTTGTTTTCCTTATAACCTTAGGAGTGTAATTAAACTGTTGACCTGTTGGTTGGAATGATTTTCTGTGGCAAACACTATGTCGATTGCCCCGTTAATCTTGTTTTCTTATACAACATGTCTTTCAATGTCACATATTAAATAAAATGAGATATGTTTTGAAGCTTTCGCGGTTCTTTGTAACAGGCATTTAAGAGTGTAGTACCGCGTAGTTTAGCTTATAATGCCGACGTTTCTAAAATGTTGCAGTTTTCATCTTCAGGAATTTGTTGTAGTCAACTTCATCAATTTGATTTTTGGTGAGTTTTTTTTTATCTTTGGGTCTTGTTTGTAAACAAACAACTTGATTATAAACCATTTGATTATAAACAAGCCCTAAATATGAAAGCTGGTGAAGTATTGTAGATTACAAACAAACCATTCAGATAAAAACTAGCGAAGAAACAAGTCCTGGAATTGAAAACTGGCGTGATTGATTAAAAACAAGGCATGGAGAGGGAAAGTGGCGAAGTTTATTACAAACAAGCACTGCAGATGAAAACTGGCGAGGTTGATAGCAAACAAGCCCTGAAGATGAAAATGTGCGAAGTCAATTACAACTAGCCTTGGAGATTAAAACTAGTGAAGTTGATTACAAACAAAACCTGGAGATGAAAACAGATGATGTTGATTACAAATAAGCCTTGAAGATGAAAATTGGTGGAGCTGGTTACGAACAAGTGGATGAAGATGAAAACAAGCGAAGGTAATTAAAAACAAGCCCTGAAGGGGAAAACTGGTGAAGTTGATTACAAATAAACCATGAAGATGAAAACAGGTGAAGTTGATTGCAAACAATCCTTAAAGATGAAAACTGGCGAAGCTGATTACAAACAAGCCCTGATGATGAAAACTGTAACGATTTCGAAACGTCGGCATTATAAGCTAAACCACACGGTGCGTCGCTCCGGAATACCTTATACAACCGAATGAAATGAGATGTTACACTTCAAAACATCCGATTCATTTGATTATTAAAATAGTTTATGATACAAATGATTAACTACTTAGAATGTTATCTCGGAAGAAGAATTCATCAGGCGCACCACTTCTACAGATTCCGGTTTGTGTAAGAGAGCGAATAACAAATGGTCCCGGGAACGACATTGGACACAATTCGACATTCATTCGAGACACGTGTATGTGTGTCGGTGATTAATCAAGCGACTGACTAAACAGTTCGACAATATACATATTTTGTAATTATCTTCAATCTGGCTCTGCTAGAACCACGTCTAAGACCCGAATTCATAGTACGGTGTAAATCAAGACTGGCCAAACCACGGCCCGCAGACCACGTGCGGCCCACGGCATCCTTATGTGTGACCCGCGGTTATACGACAAATTTACTGGGGATACGACAAATGAAAGGCAACAAACCCAGATCCATTAAAATTATATGTCCAAATCAAATTACCTGTTGTTTTTTCTCAAATTGTGTATATTTCTTGTCATGTGTAATAATAATAATAATAATAATAATATATAACGAATTATGCTTCTTTTTATAACCATACATTTTATTAACATTTACGAATTAATAACTTAGAATTCTTAGTAATTATATTATCATACAAATACATTTTGTTGCTGGTTTAATACATGTTTTTCCTTCATACTCGTTTATTTAAAAAAAAATTATCCACTTTGCACGGATTTCTTCTGTTACACAAAGAGGGTCTGCTTCTAGCGTTAGCTTATTCGTTAGGAAGAATATCAGCCAGGATTCTTCTCATACTGCTAGACGGTACCGAGAATATATCAACCGTGTCATTCAGTTGGTTCAATATCTCTATACCACGCGTGACTGAGTGTTTAGCCATGATATTCGTCCTGTAAGTTGGTATGTAGAACAGAGGAGGGTGATATCTAGTTTTAGTGTCGTTTTTTTTTTCTGATTTACACTGAACTCTTTCTGCGAATCTCTGCATCCAAATCAATCACTTATGTACAAAAATAATAAGTACTAATTTCGTTATAAAGCCATATATAAAAAAAAATTGCAAAACAAATATTCTTATTTATGTGCGGCCCTTGGAAAATGTTAGGTCGTCAATGCGGCCTGTGGAGCAACTTGGGTTGGCCAGGCCTAGTCTAAATACTAATTTATAAAAGATTTCGGATTTAACATTGTTTATTTTATTTTTTATTTATTATTACACATGACAAGAAATACACATAATTTGCGAAAAAACAACAGGTAATTTAATTTGGACGCACAATTTTAATGGGTCTGGGTTTGTTGCCTTTCATTTGTCGTATCCCCAGTAAACTAGGTTTTTGCCTGTATCTCACTGAGGATATATATTGTGGAATTTTAAATTAGAATTTTTGGTAGTAAATTACTTTGGCGTTGGATTTGGTGTTCCGGGGCTGGAAAAGTTGGCCATTAGTAAATTTCTAATGTATCCAGTAGACGTCCGAGGGTCCTGTGTTTGGTTTTGATTTCTCGTCGAATCCTTCATACCTAAATGAATATGATTTTTCTTTCATCTATTCTAAATTACTTTTTTAACACAGTCTACGTGGAGCAATCTGCATTGATCCTTTATATCTGGGAGTTTTATTAGACCGTACCCTATCTTTTAAACAACACAGCATCAATACAAAATATACACTCAGTTCTAGAGATAACCTCATTCAGGACCTCATTGAGAGATCATGAGAAGCACAACCACATAGATTAAGAGTGTCAGCTCTTACACTTTGCTGGTCAGCAGTGAAATATGCAGCCCCAGTTTGGAGTGGCTCCTCACATACTAGACATTGACGTCGCTATATGCGAAATCGAAAAGATAATAACACGATAATCAAAAGCAGCAACAGTGGAGAAATAAATCGATTGATCGGTATCGGCTCACTTGAGATATGAAGAAGTGTTTCAGCTGCCATATAAAGAACAAAACATGTCCAGGATTGAAGATATCACTTATATGGTCACCAATCAGCAATATCGAGATTAAAATCCAGAAATAGTTTCATGAAGAGAGCACAATAAACGGCGATTCCTCCGGACAAAGCGCGTTTTTTGAAGTTGAAAGAAAAAACATCAGACGACTGGATGGAGTTCTCTGAAAATATGGCACTTGGATATTAACTACCTTAGCATACTTGGAGAGCATTGAAAGTCTAGAGAAGCTAGTGATCACGGGGATATTGAGTGAAGGCAAGCAAGAGTAAGGTGGGTAGATCAAATAAAAGAGTTAATAGATCATCTTCTATTAACACTTTTATTTGATCTACTGCTTTCAACGTAGTCCTGGACCGAAAGGGATGGAGGCAGATGGTGAATTTGAGATACAACAGAGTGAATTTGAGATCAGACGATGAGAAATAAGAATAGAATTCGAGTAAGGGTGACTAAATACATGGTGAATATCGAGATATGGGGTTTCTTGAGCGAAGGTGGAACTGGATGAGATTGTGGGGATATACAAAACTCCCAACATATACTGGTTTGTCCGAACATCGAGACTACATGCTCTAGGCAGGACCTAATAGATGCGAATCATAGGTAACGTTCCCCCTAATTGTTTCAGTGTGTGCGGCCCATCAACTTAAATGTGCAAGAAAAAAAGAGGCTCCTTACGGCGCGTGGACTCTATATAGTGTTTCCATGTTCCGCACACATCTCAAAGAAAGGAACCTGAGAACCCATCATGAAATTTCAAATAAAATATATAATTGCGCAAAACAAAATATGGTTACGAGTTCCTTTTTTTTCAATGTGTGCGGAAGATGGAAACATGTGTGCGGACAATTTTTAACAGATGTGCGGCCGCACACGCGCACACCTTAGAGGGAACGTTGAATTCATATGACGATCTATATTGCCTCCTACTTAAAACAAATATCATAGTTAATAGTTCGGATGCGGAAATGAATTAATGAATTATTTTGTTATTCCACTAATTAAACTAATCTGCCTGAAGAGAGGCGTAATACTGCCTTATTTCCTCTAGAACAGAACTTTGGGATTGGAGGTAGGAACACGTGCAACGGAGATTTGTGTAATTAGTGAAATATCGAAGTAATTTATTGTTAAATTAATCTCAAGATATCGTGAGTTGTATTCAGAGTCAGACTTCATACGTTACAAACTTAAAAGTGAGGAAATTAAACCATGTTACTTTAAATTAAGGAAGCTCCGACAAATTTGTACGACATTTAACTTAAAAATCAAAAGAAAAAAAGCTAAAATTTATTGTTATACTATGGTTAGTACGTTATCCGATTTAAATACTAAATACTAACTTTTTTTTAATGTAGTAAATATTATTTAAAGTTAAATTCCGTAAATTGTTTTTGTAGCTTTCTTAAATAAGGGGGCCATGTATATGTAGTTTCATTACCGCACTTTAAAGTAAGTCCGACCTTGAATACAAACCAAGACATTTTAAGGCTAGAAATTAGTATTTAATATTTAGGTCTCACTATGAATTCGGGCCAAGACAATTGAATTATCAATCCTTGAACACCTCCGTAGCCAAATTGGTAAGACGTCTGTCTTTTATCCTAATTTTTAAAAATTAAGTTTCCAGTTTGGTATTCAATTATGGCGGCTTCTTTAATATTTTTGTATTGTATTGTAGTACACTTTCGCTGTTAACAGTATCAGCTAGCTGGTTTATTGCCACTTGGTAATCTCTTCCAGTTAACCATAAACATTTTTAAGAAGACCTTAACTCATAACGTATTTGAAGACACATATATCTTACGAACTAGGGCAGGAAGAGGTTAAAGAAATCTTAATTGAAAAATGAACTGGATTCCTAATTGTAGTTTGATTTTTAAAATACGGAGAGTTTTAGTTACTGTGTTCGTAATTAAAGCAACTTCAATAATTTACTGAAAAAAAATCGTATATTTGAACCCTTATAGTATATAACAACAATGATAAAAATACGAGTATTAAATTTTAAATACTATTTGTATTTAATTTTCATACTGATATAAAATTTTCAGAACAATACGAGTATAAATAGATATCAGTTGAATTTTCACTGATATTAAAATCTAATTTAACTCCCGTGTTGACTTAATTAATAAAAAATAAATCTCGGGCTCGTCCGGGATTTGAACCCGGGACCTCTCGCACCCTAAGCGAAAATCATACCCCTAGACCAACGAGCCAGTTATATCAACTCGCACATAAAATCGTCTAGTTAATATGAACATAAAACCTATCGGAGTTCTATTGAGTGAAAGGTGTTTTAGAAATGATCTCCTCGCCTTTTCGGTCTTCACGTTCAACAAACTATAATACATATCGTTGCATTGTATCCATTGTATATAGAATATATAGTATATGAACAGAGGATAGATCTATCCACACTTTTCTTTTTAATATATATTGGATGTTAACATAAGTTGTGTCCGTTTTTTTTCCAAATTTAAAAATGAGCACCAAAAGTAAAACAAAATGGTAAATATTATACATCATTTGAAAGAAAACTTTCAATTGTCAAACGTTGATTTTTGTTGTTTTCACTCAAAGCACGTGGAACCCAAGCGCCGAACTTCTGGACTTTTCCAATTAATTTAAGATAGTGGTATACAGTCATGTGACTACAATTCATCTGCTCAGCCAATTCTACGGTGGTTTGAAGGGTATCTTCATGAATAATATGGTTCAAGCGGTCCTCGTTCAAGTCCACTGGTCGTCCGGAACGCTCCATGTCTTTCAGGTCGAAATTACCTTCTTTGAAACACAAAAACCATCGACGAGCTGTCCTTTCAGTCATAGGATATTCACCGTACACTTTGTACAAATATCGCGAGTAGCTTTGGCAGCTTTATTCCCTCGATTGAACGCGAACAGAAGGAGGTGTCGAAAACGCTCTATTTCGTCTACTTGACATTCCATTTTGAAGGCTTGTAATCAAATAAAATAATATATGTAACGTAAAAGCAAACACAATATCATGTAGAACAGAAAATTTTCTTTTGAATGACGTATAACCTTTACTATTTTGTTTTACTTTAGATGCTCAATTTTAAATTTGAAAAAAAAAAACGGACACAACTTATGCTAACACCTAATACAATAGCCGTGTAGCGGCCTCTTAAAACCAATCAGGATAATGTTAAAGACGTCTTAAATTAAAACCAGATAAAAAACGTTACAAAATAAAAATTGGATGAGAATCAAACCTCCGAGACGGAAAACAGGTGCATTACTAAGTAGGCTATGGAGGTCACTGTTCCTCTGTTAAGGTCAAACTTCACTCCCAGACGTCAAAACACTAACACATAATTACTGAATATTAAAAAAAAATTATATGGGTGGATACTAAAAGATGAAAGCAAGTTGAAGAATTTTGCTATTAAATACTATTTTCTCCTAAGATGCAAGAGTTGCGAAGAATATCGAAAGACGTGTAACGATAGGAAACAAAATAAATGGAGGACTAAAACATGTACAATCGAATCGGACACTGTCAAAATCTGCTATGATAGTCCACAAGAATATTTAAATATTGTATTACCATAGCAGATTTTTATGGTACTTTAGTACCATCTTCGATGTATAGGAGTGAAACGTGGACGTAAAAATTTGGATAGAGCCGAATAAATTGTGTACAGTACCCGGCGTTACGTAATACACATCGGGCTAAGAAAGAGACTGTCGGCCATAATCGGTTAACTTCGACTTTGTAGAGCATCGTCTCTGTCATTCATACACGTGTTCCGCCGCGTCGTCGCGTACCGGATTATTAGCGCATCGTGCGACAGAGATGACGCTCTGCAAAGTTATGTGTATTACTTACCGCCGGGTACTGTAGATATGTGTGCACTTAAAAAAGAAAGCATAGGGTGACAATGAAAAACAGAATACAGAATGAAGTGATTAGAATGTGAACTTGTAGAACGAATGAATCCAGAAAGACTAACACAAATATGTATTGCAAATATGAGTAGAAGGTTTGGTAGAGCAACACTAAGGAGAATATGATTGGATAAAGTGTTTGAAAATTTGAAAGAGGTGAGGTGCATAGCCACGCGGTAACACATTGGACTTTCGTGCAGAAGGTCGCCGGATCGAACCCTTCGTTGTGCTACTCCCCTCGAATAACTCAAGGCATTTTTACCGCATAGTATTCGGGAGTATAAGGATACCTATGACTTCGGTCATATCTATTCTTTCAAAAAAAAAAAAAAAAAGGAGTAAAACATGCTGGTGCATTCCGATCTTCTTACTTCGGTTTGCCATCGGATCCAGTACTTCGGTGTGGCCGGTGAGTTTGCAGGTGTGCAGTGGCTAACTCACTTAAAACTAACTCCACGGCACAGCTTCGCTTTCCTACTTAATTGACGTTGGAATGGTAAGGAGATCCTCGACTACGAGGCCCGGCAAAGAACGAATTTTGAAAGAAGGAAATATAACAAGTAACAGAAATTGTATGCGCAGTATGAGAGTATGTATAGGTGTGGAAGAGCCGATATGTGTGTCGAATTAAAAAAAACTGGCGCTCTGTCCTCTCTCGCTACCGCAGCTGAGATTCGGTGTGAAATATGTATATATTTTTTAATGATGTATGGAGAAGTCTTCCTCGGTTTCAAAATACTGTCAGTTAACTTGTAGCAACGAGTTTAGCCCACTAATTAATTCAGGTGCGATAAATCAAATTTGTGGCTTTTAACAATTACCATTCTTTTATTGAATTACAAGAACGGACCTTTCGACAGAGTGGAAGGGGCATACAAAAGGATAATAGGACGAATATAAGCAAAAATGATCCAATACACATTTTGAGAAACCACAAAATTTTAAGGTTAATAATTAATATTTAGGTCGCACTTTGAATTCTGGCTTTAGTTTTAATTATAAAATACGAAGCATTCGAATGGTTCTACCATAAAGAAATATTGAATGATAAAAAATTTACTAAAATATACGAGTATTTGAGTGCGTTGCAATTTTGAAAGGGAGGAAAGATTTCAATAAAAAAAAGGGTTCGATCCCCGCTGGAACCCAGATTTTTAAAAATAGGATTCCAGTCTGGTTAACACTTAGGGCCTATAAAAACAGCTTTCTGGTTGGTTGGAAGAGATTGCCACATGGCAATAAGCTCACCATGTTAAAAAAAATTAAACGTTCGAGAAAATGCAGTAAAATGTGTTTGGATGTGGCAAAAACGAATGGTGTATGCTAGAAAATGGAATGAAGTAAAAAATCTGTTCTCGTTGCCTGCTTCAAAAGGGGCATTACATGATGATGTCTTTTGGAATGGTGTGTAATGGTTGGAACCTCCAACCACGTTAATAAAATTATTTATAAGCAAATTACCATGGAACGATTTCAATTTCTTAATAGTGCTGAAGAAATAAATTATTCCATTAATAAAAAAAAAACAGAAAACATAAAACGCTCTTTCGTAACACATGTTACTCTAAAAGCGCTGTAAGGACTCGTGTTAAATATCAAAGAAGCGCGAGCCCAGCTACATAGTCAAATGAACTAAAGTTTGAATGTAAAAATTGATCTAGATCTCGACAAGAACTGAACCCGAGACCCATGGGTTCCTAGCAAGCATGACAATTACAAAGCCACAGCGCCGACATCATAGTATTTATTCGTTTTAAAACATTTTTATTTTAAGATTGAATTTATTCCTGAAATACTAGTTCTTTTTTCAATCGAAATTTCATGTCGTTTTTGTGGGTTGGTTCTTTTTTATATGTAAACGTCCATACAAAAAAAGATCGAAGATCCAGGAAATATTTCATTAGGACCCGCCCCACCCTTTGGGGTCCTTTATCGTATGCGGTTCTTATTAATTTATTGCTCTCAACGCCGAAGAAAGCGAGAATAAACCTTTGTTATTCAATACGCCGTAACTATGATTCTCAAACTGTATCAATTAAATTATTTAATAAATTGCTACAGTGACTTACATTTACGACCTATTGCGCCAATTTCGATTAAGGTTAAGTTTAGTTAAAGTATAATATAAAAAATGTTACTTTTTTCCAATAATTAGTTGGGTTGTTTACAGTTAACTTAAATTACACAAAATATCGTTAATTTTAATTGAAGGGTACGGTTGACGGTTTAACCCTACGATATGCGATTTTTTTTAATTTAAAAAATAAAAATATATTTATGCATTAAATATGTACTGGAACATAAAAAATACAATAAAACATTGTTTTTGGTTTTTATATTGTATATTTAAAAAAAGAGTATGGTTCATATATGAATCACTGCGCATTTGTAAGTTAATTATATGATATAATGATATAAATGAAATTATATATTTTACTTCACTTATTTTACACATATGTACTAAAGAATAAAAGAAAAAATAATAATTACCTTGATCACTAATAATAAAGTAATTTGATTTCAAACTGGAACAAATCACAAAAGTCATCTACGCGCAACAAGTCAAACTTCAACTGCCAAATTGACCGGTAAAACAGTTTTCTATTAAACCTATGTGGTTTTAAAGCATGGAGATTATTGTATCACATTAGTAACAGTGCGTGAGTCGTTGTTTATACCACTCAACATCAAAAATATTTAGAAAAACTTTGGTTGATTCATATGTGCATCATTGCGGGTTAAGCAAATTTTGACATTTGTAAAGTAGTGTTGTTTCGTTAAAAATATTATAAATCTACATATTATAAATACGATAAATGTTCAACGTAAACTCATCAACAAATGGTGGATTTTTTGTAGAAAATATTCTTTGTAAAAACTTCTATTTTCAAGTCAACCTCTGAAAATGTAATTATAGCTTCATAATCAAATGTAATAATAACTTCATAATCAAATGTAATAAAAACATCATAATCAAATAGAATGATGTAACACTTAAATGTGAAATGAAATACACAAAAAACTTAAATTAAAGTCACAGGCCTAATTCAATTTATTGCTGTATGGCCTGTCAGAAGTAATTTCATAAAGTAAAACAGACGTGTCACTTCAATTGAAGTATATTGTATTGATTTTATCCACATTCACGTGTTAAATAATTTTAAATGGAGTTGTTCAATATAAATACTAAATCGATTAATAAAAAGTAAATTTGTTCTTTTGTTGTATTTTTTAGGTGTTAACATAAGTTGTGTCCGTTTTTTTCAAATTTAAAACTGAGCACCAAAAGAAAAACAAAATGCTAAAGGTTAAACGTCATTCGAAAGAAAATTTTCTGCTATACAAGAAATTGTGTTTGCTTTTACATCACGTATATTATTTTATTTGATTACAAGCCTTCAAAATGGAATGTCAAGTAAACGAAAGTGAGCATTTTCAACGTTCGACAACTGATTTTTGTTGTTTTCACTCAAAACATGTGGAACCCAAGCGCCAAACTTCTGGACTTTTCCCGTTGATTTAAGATGGCGGTATACAGTCATGTGACTACAATTCGTCTGCTCAGCCAATTCTACGGTGGTTTGAACGAGATCTTCATGAATAATGTGGTTTAAGCGGTCCTCATCGAAGTCCACTGGTCGTCCGGAACGCTCCATGTCTTTCAGGTCGAAATTACCGTATTTGAAACGCAAAAACCATCGACGAGCTGTCCTTTCATTCAAAGCATCTTCACCGTACACTTCGCAAATATCGCGATCAGCTTTGGCAGCTTTATTCCCTCAATTGAACGCGAACAGAAGGAGTTGTTGAAAATGCTCACTTTCGTCTACTTGACATTCCATTTTGAAGGCTTGTAATCAAATAAAATAATATATCTAGCGTAAAAGCAAACAAAATATCTTGTAGAGCAGAAAATTTTCTTTCGAATGACGTATAATTTTTACCATTTTGTTTTACTTTTGGTGCTCATTTTTTAATTGAAAAAAAAACGGGCGCAACTTATGTTAACACCCAATATATGTTGTAATTTAAAAAAAAAACATGCATAAAAGGTTTTCTAAAATCATGTACTTTTGACAAATATTATAAACGATACTTTTAAGTCAATGTGTTGAAAGGAATATAAACGTTTATTTAAGTGAAATTTGACATACTATTAGATTGATGCAATAGTTCACCCCATTTTTGGCGCTAGATAGCGTTGTATCTTAAAGCCGAAGTTTTATTAACTTCACACGTGTAAAGTTTTGATGTTGTTTGACAGAAGGAATTTTAGCGATTACTTGGGAAAAAATGATGTTAATTGGTTGTGTTAGTTACATTTTGCTATGCGTTAAAAATGGCAGAAAATAAGGAGCATTTTCGACATATTATGTTTTTTTTATTTCCGGAAAGGCAAGAATGCTTCGCAGACGCAAAATAAGATACGTAATGTGTACGGTGAGAGTACCATTTACGATTCCACGAGCCGTCCCGATCCGACTATCATTCATTTAGATCGCTTCAAAACAGTTTAGATGGTAAAAACTTTTCTTCCTTGGAAGCGTTCTTTAGCCAGAAACCTCAAAACTTCTATGAGCGCGGGATTATGCAGCTACCAGAAAGATGGAGAAAGGTCACCCAACAGAACGGCACATGCTATATTAACTAAATGTAATTTTTAGTAAATATTTTTTTTCTTCAATTTTTGTGTAAAAAGTGGGATGAACTTTTGCATCAACCCAATATATTGAAATTGGTTAAAACATACACATAAAATAATGAAATAATAATATAACTATAAAAATTTATTCTACCAACTTTTTGAAAGAGTTCATGGGGATTTCTAACGCTAGTATTTTTTTATTATTTACTAGAAGATCGTATGTTGCCAGATGTCTACGATATATCCCCATGATATGATGCATCGTTCGCTGCGAACCAAATAGTTTTTAAAGTGGCAACCCCGTTAATTAAAAACTAACTAAAATTTGTCGATGTAACTCGTGTCGGGGGACAACTTTTGTCGATGTAACTCATGTCGGAGGACAACTTTTAATAACCATAGTTAACCCTTCGATGAAGTTTTTAATTTCAACTTTAAACATTATTTAACTTTTTCTTTATGAAATCAGCCCTGATCAATTTTAATTACCTTTGCACTTGCTTCGTTATTTTATATTTCGCATCTCCATAAGAAGAGTAAAATTAATGAAAATTAGAAATTTGGACAAAGCAAGTCCTTAATGAAATGTGGCGTTACATAGTGGTCTGACAGTATTTGAATTGTAGTACTTATACTATTCTAAATTAAGCATGTATTCAAAAGAATGGCTAAACAATCCAAATGAATGTCTACATAATCCAAAAGAATAACTACATAAGCCAAAAGAATGACTACGTAATCCAAAAGAATGGGTACATAATCCAAAAGAATGGATTCATATTCCAAAAGAATGTCTACATAATCCAAAAGAATGGCTACATAATCCAAAAAAAATACTACGAAATCCAAAAGAATGGGTACATAATCCAAAATAATGTCTACACAATTCAAAAGAATGTCTACTTAATCCAAAAGAATGGCTACATAATCCAAAAAAAACTACATAATCCAAAATAATGGATACACAATCCAAATGTATGTCTACATAATCCAAAAGAATGTCTACATAATCCAAATAAATGTCTACATGATCCAAAATAATGTCTACATAATCAAAATGAATATCTACATAATCCAAAAGAATGACTACGAAATCCAAAAGAATGGGTACATATCCAAAAAAATGTCTACACAATCCAAAAGAATGTCTACATAATCCAAAAAAAACTACATAATCCAAAAGAATGGATACACATTCCAAATGAATGTCTACATAATCCAAAAGAATGTCTACATAATCCAAATAAATGTCTACATAATCCAAAATAATGTCTACATAATCAACATGAATATCTACGAAATCCAAAAGAATGGGTACATAATGCAAAAGAATGGATTTATATTCCAAAAGAATGTCTACATAGTCCAAAAGAATGGCTACATAATCCAAAAAAGGACAACGAAATCCAAAAGAATGGGTACATAATCCAAAAGAATGTCTACATATATCAAAATAATGTCTACACAATCCAAAAGAATGTCTACATAATCCAAAAAAAAAACTACATAATCCACAAGAATGGATACACAATCCAAATGAATGTCTACATAATCCAAATAAATGTCTACATAATCCAAAATAATGTCTACATAATCCAAATGAATGTCTACATAATCCAAAAGAATGTCTACATAATCCAAATAAATGTCTACATAATCCAAAATAATGTCTACATAATCCAAATGAATGTCTACATAATCCAAAAGAATGTCGACATAATCCAAAAAAATGTCTACACAATTCAAAAGAATGTACATAATACAAAAAAATGAGCAATTTTACAGTAATCACAATACAAGTTTATCAAAAAACATGAACGATTTTCAACATTAACAAAATTGCGTATCCCTACATGGAAATGGCGTCATGGTTCATATATGCATGTATTGTTAAAAGTTTGTGTGTTTCATAACAAGTTCGGAGTGTCAGATAAAATTAATTTAAATTGGAGTAGATAGCAGATTTTTTATTTTATATAAAAGCAAATGAATAATGTTGTATGATCTCTTTAAATAAGTAATTGACCAAATGTTAAATATTATTAGTGCATGTTGAGAACTTCTGGTATTAAGATCGCTGTAAACGCATTTGAATAGGAATCAGAAAAAAAAACAAACGAAACCCTCTTGTCCAGTTATTCTTTTGTTGTGTACAGGTACGCCTACTGCGTACCTCGTGTTGATGTGCATATGAGATAATATTGCATTGATATATCATAATAATATAATACTGGACGGTGCGTTACAGGTGCATTATAATTGGTGGTGCTAAGTGGTCAATAGAACTGTAGCCTGAAGGAGATGAGAAGTCTTCCTTCAGCGGAGATTCCAATTGCTTGGATGTGCGGAAAAATTGTTGAATACCACTATAACGTAGTTATAGAAAGTATAAATGTTGTAAATAATATGAACTATACTTAAGAAATTGTAGCACGGTTCCTGTGACAGTTCACAAATTTGCCCCAATACAACCTTGTAACGACGTTCAGTAATTTTAATTATTTTATCAACTTTAATATAAGCCTCAGTTCTAATAAATAGTAAGTTATTTAGGTAAATACATTACATAAAACTAACAATAATGACAAATTAATACATCTTGTTAAAAATTAGTAAAAATGTGGCAGTTTGTTAAAATTAAATAATATTTGGTGACGTTTGTCAAAAGTCACTACGTTAGTCCTCATTGGCAAGGAATGGGATATTCAATAATTGGATTTTCGATTCTTTATACCTAAAATTAAATGTTCGTAATAAGTTATTCATAGTGGATCTTGGCATATTTAAAGATAGATACAAATCATACAATACATTAGAAATAATGATAAGTAGGAATTAAAACGTCAGTTTAGAGAAAAATAGTTTTTCGATTTATAAAAAAACTATTCAATTTGTAAAAAAACGATTTTACCCCATCCCTTTGAGACATGACGTTTCAAACGTCACAGGAACCATTCTACATTTTCCCAAGGATAGTACATCTTTTAAAAATCAATCAAAACCTAGACCATTTGAAGTAATGATCTCTCTATAACTCACTCATAAAACATGTTGGATCTATAAAAAAGAGAGCATACATAATACGAGTAGTAAAAACTTTCTTTTCTTTTTGTATGCGTTATCTTAATATGAATTCATTGAGACTTGACAGTTAGGTGCATGTTAGTGTCTTAAAACCAGAACCGTTCCTAGATAAAATATTTACCCATTTCGAGCTTTCAAAAATGTGTCCTGTGGAAGTAAGTAAAGAAGCGAGTATGGGAAGAAACGTGGATGTGAAAAAAGACTGAAAAGAACAGAAAAAATGCTGCAGAAATGCGTGCACTGAGAATAATACATGGGGCGTTAATATATGACTGAATTAAGTGATTAGGGATGAATTACAATTTAAGGCAGCTTTGTTAAGAAGGAAGAAGAAGAAAAGCAGTCTGAGATAGTTTGGACATGTATTATAAAACGAATTAATGAAGAACAACTAAGAAAACAAGTATATTCTACAAATGTTAGTAGAAAATGTGACAGAGGAAGATCAATAAAAGTAAAAAAGAAGGAAACGTTAACAGTCAGAGAAATCTTAGTTGAACGGAAATAGAAGAAGGGAAGGATGTGTATTGAGATTGAAAAAAACTGGCGTTCTATCCTATCTGCGTACTCCGACAAGCAAATGATGTGGTGTTATGTATGTGTAGGTATATAATTAAACCAGATTGAACTGTATATAACAATTATGCAATGCAACAGCTATGCAGTAATTTCTTCTAAACAATCAAGATGTATGTTGTCTAAAAACATACTCCATATGATGGCACTCCATATGGATCTAACGATTCGGCCACTTGGAAATCAGGAATTTGTAAGATTTTTTGCATGAAATAGTCTTCATCTGGTAAAGCGTTGAGAGACAAGATAATGAGCTCTCATGGCTTGAAATGCAACGTATAAGTCGTTGGAAGGAAGACAAAAGAGAAGACTTTCATTCACATGTCGAAAGGATATTACCAGAATTCCATACATGGTGATGCAAAGTAAACATGCCGCCAATCTTACCTCCAAAAGACCTGTACAAAACGGAAGGAATGGACAGTAAAACATTAAAAATAAGATATTGTTTTACAGTGCACAAATATTATTTGCAAAGCATGTCTTTAAATCTAGTATTATATATGCAGTTAATTTAAAAATCATTCTCATTCCTTTATACCATACTATAATTTTTTTTAGTTTCCTCGATTAAGTGTCATTACATTGAAAATGTGATTACTGCAACGCAAATTTAAACCCTAGTTCAATGCATCTCGTTAGTTTTTCCTCAGCCTGTCCTAAGGTGATGCAGACTGCTTTCAGTCTTAAATTATTTTGTTAATCAGCCTCCTGTGGGCCCGTTGCATGGTCCATTAGTCTTACGGCTCAATCGGTCAGATTAATCGGAATCCCGATAGCATGTCCGAGCCAAACTTAACGTATTGTTGTGTAAACAATTTGTTATCGAGGCGTTCCAACGTCCGTTGAGACTTTGGGATGCCGTGGGTGTCGTGTTACTCGTTTAATGCCAACTGTTTTGAAAAACATAACTTAAACAATCCTTACACACAACGCATAACGTATTTTACATTGGCCTTTTTGTAGAGAACACCATCTCATGAGCTCTCTTGGAATAATTGCGTGCGGCTTATTAAATTACTTTTTTATTTTTATTTTAACACTTTCATGGAAATACATTCCGTGGATTTATTACTATTACTAACAATTTATTCCAATAAATCAGTTATTGCTTTGAAATTATTATCCGTATTTATTACCTATGGAAAATTACTAATTGAATATCGTGTTGAATGTAAATTGAATCGTTTTTTTTAATCTTGGATAAAACACAGATGGCGTCGCGAACTTGCCTGGGCTTGTGATATTTGAGAACTGTATGACATTTATAAAAATGGGGTCGTATACAATATAACTACGCGTTCAGATTGTTGAATTATTTTATGTATTGTAATCTCCGAAAACGGTAATGTTAATTGGCCACCAAGATCATGTGATCTGACACCGTTGTACTATTTTCTCTGGGGTTACGTGAAAAGCCAGGTCTATAAGAATGACCCCCAATCAATTCCTGAGCTGAAGGACGAAGTTATTCGCGTTATTGGAACCGCAATTATGCCAAAATGTCATGGAAAATTTTGACAAAATAGTGGACATCTGTCGACCTCGAAGAGGTAGACATTTGGCGGATATTGTTTTTGTTTAAATGTCATACTTCAATGACCATTAAATTTTTTTTTGAAATCAAAGCAAATTGTGTGTTTTATTCAAGAATTAAAAATATTTGAATAAAAAAAACCGCTCAATTTGAAAGACCCTTTATATTCTTGTATTAAACAAGAGTTTCTCAAATGATGGGAGGTACGAGGGATGTCGAACGACGTGTAGCGATAGGAAACAAAGTCAATGGAATACAAAAATATGTATACTCAAAACTAACACTTTTAAAATCTGCTAAGATGATAATCCACAACATTATTTAAATACCATCTTCAACGTATGGGAGCGACACGTAGACGTGTAAAAAGACTGGAAAGAGTCGAATAAATTGATTAAGAAATGCGTACACTAAGAAGAATTTATGGTGTTACAATGTTTGACAGAATATTCCTTAAATGAAAACCAGACTGGAAACCATTTTTTTAAATCGGATACCAACGGGAATCAAACGTGTATCCTCTGAATTGGAAGACTGTTATCTTACCAACGAGGCAACATTCGTATCTCCATAACAGAAGAATTGATTATTTTCAAGTTATCTCGTATATGTTATCAAGGCGCCTTATATTGAAATATTTCAACTTATCATAGACAAACAATCGTTTTCAATTTGCCTTTTTACACCCACAAACAACCAATAAAACTATTAATTGAATGGGCTGGCCTCATCGTTTGTTGTCTGAGGTCCGAGGGGCCAAATTATAATATTGAAATCAAAACGTTATTTGTAAAATGGCTGCATCATTTCAGTTGAAGTCTTCATCACGATCCGTCTTATTTATAGGCGTATAATTAGGTTTACCATACGTCCAGGCTTGGCTGGGAATATCATGAAGATCTGATGATTCTTCGTTTGTATGTTGGTTTATCGTTTGTCTGTTGGTTTAACGTTTGTCTGTTGGTTTATCGTTTGTCTGTTGGTTTATCGTTTGTATGTTGGTTTATCGTTTTGTCCTATATACGTATAGAATATATGACCATGCCATGTAACATACTCGTACATTACAAAGTAAGTTTTCAAAAGAAACCATCAAATTTCTTGATAGTAAACTCTCTTTAGAATAGGAATACTTCTAATTATATTCTCAACGGTTTTTAATCCTTCCTGTCCTGTGATGTGTAACTAGTACACATTGCTTCTAAAAACTTTAATATCTCAATAAATATAATAAATACTGGGTTCAGATTATAGGTATTCCTCCGTAATACATTTACGCATTGAATGAAAAAATAATATTAATAATAATAACCACTTATCGGCCACATCAGAGATATTTTGTGAAAATCGGGAATACATTCACCAATACAATCAAACGTGTGCCAGTGTGTGACGTAGATATATTCATTCTAAAAATCCGTATGGACGAGGAAGCGACTTCTTTCGTTTAGTAGCCAGCCGGCTTTCGTTCGAGGTTGTCGCTTCGCCCGTTTTGTGAACGTCGTCCGATGTTTTTTTTCTTCATGTTTTCAGCAAATAAATTTCAATTATTATCACTTTTGACTTCAAATTTAATTAATTAAAGCGATTGGCTATGAATATTATTATTTTTCCGATTTTAAATCGCTCATTTTTACATATGTATTGATGTGTATTGAATACACATCACCGTAACGGGCGGATTTTTTTAGCACAGGAAGGGAAAGGTTAAACTAAATCCAAATAAAACGGAATTTCTCTGGATGGATTCACCATGTAGACAACATCTTGATATGGATGTTTCATCAATCATGGGAAATTTTTCCATAAAATATCATCAAATTTCTATTCGTCTACCTTAATAAAAAACTAGTTTGATAAGCAAATATATTATACTTAATTATTACAATTAAAATCTTTATGTCGATGTCTTCCAACAAGGCAATTAAAAACTCTTATTAATTATTGTAATTTGTTTTATCAAACACTGTTTATTGCACTTTTTGAATATTAATATGTTATATAAAACGTATATAAAATACATACTCCACAACATCTACGGACTTCTTGGCCTAATTGGTAAAACGTTTCTATCGAACCGAAGATTACGGGTTCGATTCTCGTTGGAGCCGAGATTTTTTGAAAAAGGATTCCAGTCTGGTTTTCACTTCAGGCCTCTTTTACGTATTTTTGGTAGGCTGTAAGATATTGCCACATGGCTATGAGCCTGTCAGGTTGTACTGTATACAACAAAAATGTAATATAATACAATACTCTCCTTAACCCTTTATAAGTTGTATTTATACAATTTAAAACATCATCAAATTGGAAGAGTCTGATAATTAAGTTTTTTATAATATTTTTTATCTATCGATTATAATGGGTTCAAATCTCGCATTCTATCGCCTTTGAAGAGGAGTGTCTGCTCTTAAAAGGGCGCTTTATTTGCTTTCCTTTTATTATTTTATTATTATTATTATCTCCTTTTGATAGATAATTTTATCTTTTGTATTATTTTTGTCCCAATTCTGTTAAAATGTCATGGTGAACGTTAGAATAATACACAAGCCTTTAGATAAGGGATGGCCCGAGGATAATACAATACTTTCATCTTAGATAGCTCTTATGTCGCACCATATTAGGCTGCGTTCATAGGCTCAAGAGGTGTCTTTTGTCAGTTGATTGAAAAAGGTGATTAAACAAACATGAAGTGCTTTAGTCATGGTACTTGGTGTAATCAAGGCCATTCTATATACAGTAGACTTTCGATTATCCGGCGTACCAAAGAAAAAATTGAACCGGATAATCTCTACCAAAACAATCGATAAAACAACAACTAAAAATAATCCTTCATACCTGTTTTGTTTCCCTTTGTAAACTTTTCGGCAGATGCTACTTCGCAGTTTTCCAAATAACTAACTACGTTGATCCAAATAACTGAATAGCGATCAACGTTCAACACTGTTTACTCCATTTTTGTTGTATACCTTACAACATGGCGGACTTTCTGCCATGTAGTAAATATGTTCCAACCAACCAGAAATATGTTAAACATGCCTTAAGTGAAAACCAGAATGGGATCCTTTTTTTTTTTTTAATTAGTTCCAACGGGAATCGAACCCGTAACCTCCGGGTTGGGATACAAGGGTCTTACCAACTAGGTCACGGAAGTCGTTATATAACGGCATAACCCTACTGGCTTCAAGGTTTTCACTTCATCATCAGAAGCACAAACAAGAGCGGAAAAGACTTACACTTAAAAAAATATTAAAAGGAGAAATAACTTAAAAAACATTATTTAACAAGGGTTTGCAAAGAGTTTTAACCACTCTCTCAAAAAGGACGCCAGCTAAAAGGCACTAGAAAAATATTAATTTGAGGTGAATCAAAACAGGATTAGATTTTGTCTTAATCTTGTCACCACAGGATTTGAACCAGTCATACTAATCATAGTAACTTTCAGTATGTGTTTAGAAAAGACATTGATTGAAGAAATTCAAGATCAAGAAATATATCATATTTAATAACTGTTTTTAGAGAGAGAAGTCTCGTGTACTTGGCTCCTAAGTTATTTAATGCATTTCCAAAAGTCATAATTCATATTAAAATTAATATATGGTAAATATAAAACTATCAACAAAAAAATACTGATATAAATCAGACAAGATGTAGTAAGCAGTCTCTATATAAGATGTAGTAAGCAGTCTCTATATAAGATGTAGTAAGCAGTCTCTATACAAGATGTAGTAAGTAGTCTCTATACAAGATGTAGTAAGCAGTCTCTATACAAGATGTAGTAATCAGTCTCTATACAAGATGTAGTAAGCAGTCTCTATACAAGATGTAGTAAGTAGTCTCTATACAAGATGTAGTAAGCAGTCTCTATACAAGATGTAGTAAGCAGTCTCTATACAAGATGTAGTAAGCAGTATCTATACAAGATGTAGTAAGCAGTCTCTATACAAGATGTAGTAAGTAGTCTCTATACAAGATGTAGTAAGCAGTCTCTATACAAGATGTAGTAAGCAGTCTGTATACAAGATGTAGTAAGCAGTCTCTATACAAGATGCAGAAAGCAGTCTCTATACAAGATGTAGTAAGCAGTCTCTATACAAGATGTAGTAAGCAGTCTCTATACAAGATATAGTAAGCAGTATATATACAAGATGTAGTAAGCAGTCTCTATACAAGATGTAGTAAGCAGTCTCTATACATGATGTAGTAAGCAGTCTCTATACAAGATGTAGTAAGCAGTCTCTATACATGATGCAGTAAGCAGTCTCTATACATGATGTAGTAAGCAGTCTCTATACAAGATGTAGTAAGCAGTCTCTATACAAGATGTAGTGAGCAGTCTCTATACAAGATGTAGTAAGCAGTCTCTATACAAGATGTATTAAGCAGTCTCTTTACATGATGCAGTAAGCAGTCTTTATACATGATGTAGTAAGCAGTCTCTATACAAGATGTAGTAAGCAGTCTCTATACAAGATGTAGTAAGCAGTCTCTATACAAGATGTAGTAAGCAGTCTCTATACAAGATGTTGTAAGCAGTCTCTATACATGATGCAGTAAGCAGTCTCTAAACATGATGTAGTAAGCAGTCTCTATACAAGATGTAGTAAGCAGTCTATATACATGATGCAGTAAGCAGTCTCTATACATGATGTAGTAAGCAGTCTCTATACAAGATGTAGTAAGCAGTCTCTATACAAGATGTAGTAAGCAGTCTCTATACAAGATGTAGTAAGCAGTCTCTATACAAGATGTAGTTAGCAGTCTCTATACAAGATGTAGTAAGCAGTCTCTATACAAGATGAATATTCAAATAAGACCCAAGTCATGTAATAGAGAAGTACTTCATATACAGTTCCTTTTCTTTGATTTTCGTGGATTTGTGAGTGCTGTCTTGTATCTTAAAATCAATTAATGTTCCTTTGTATCAACATTCATTAAAGCAACACTGTGCTGCATACTTTTCTCCCGTATGAGGATACCTTGTTCCTGATCAGTGTCATCAGTAGCTAATGAGTTTTTAGTTTGTAACATGTTGCACAGTATCTTCATCATTTAAAACTTTGTATCCAGGCAAATTATCATACGTATTTATTTATCCAATCACACACAGATTTTTTTACTGCCCCGATACCGTTAATAAACCCGGATAATCAAGAATATACTGTAGTAGAAAAAATTTGGTGATCTTTGAAAGAAATCGAAAAATTAATCGTAAACGTCCAAAACGTTAATTAAAACGTCAGCTGACCGTTTTATATTATATTTTTTGTATAAGATAAAATTGATGAACAAAAAATAACATGTATGGTATATAAAAAAGAAGCAGTTTATCACAATCACGTCATGTTACTATCAGGGTAGTCGAACTAGCCTAGAACACATATTTCGCTTCTGACACTTCCATACATGTTTTCATATGTTTAAGACATGTAAATCTTTACTCTTGCAGAATTCGATTCACTAAGATATGTCTCATTTTTTATTTTAATATCGTCATTCCTTATTCTACGAGTATATTTCATTGTTTTTCTACAAATTCTACGAAACGCCAGCATTGGCCCTACTTTCATCGCTCTGTTTTTACGACCATGCTTCCTTTATAATTGTCTTACGTGGCTTATCGATTTCCCACTTTTAAAACACTCGGTCATAAATTTAAAAAATCCAAACTTCATAAGCGGTTGCATCATAAACTTATTAAAAAAATATAGTTTTATTAAAAAAAAAAAAAGTTTCAGCTGTCAGAACAGACACTTTGCATGTTGAAAAGAAATGCTGTATAAAATTATGTATAACTGTTAAAAAATAATACTGTTAATAAAAAAACATTTTTTTATTAGTACAATTGACAAAATGGTAAATATAGTTAAACCTAGAAATGTTATTCAAGTGATAAATGTATTCCTAAAATTATAATTCTACTTAATAATAATAATAATAAATATAGGTTTATTGATAGGAACATAATATGTACATAATATATTTAAATATACTTCAAGAACACATAAATTGCAGAGAATACATAAAAGATAGAAGCTATCAAAAGACCTGGGCTCATCTAATGACATCCCCCCGGTCAAGATACACCCCACCAATATAGGGCGAGCCCGGCCACGGGGACACCAGATGTTTTTCAACCCACGCCCTTGCACATGTAGAATAAGAAGAAGAGAAAAAAAAACAGAAAATAAATAGATGGCAGAAAAAAAAACAAATACCACCTCAGATCAATTCAAACAAATAAATAAAGGTTCCTTGACAGCAACACAATGTGTATTTAACACATCGATTAATAAGTCCCGGGACTAACTACTAAAATAACATGTGTTAGCCAAAATTCTTCTTTATTCATCAACATGGTCTCCTTCAAGAGCGATACATTCAGGACGACCAGAGCGTTCAGCATCATTTATGTCTGTACGACTGTGTTTGATATCAGTATACCACCGACAAATGGTTGTTTTCGACGGAGCAGAGCCCAGATAACACTTTTCAAGCCATCGCTGAGTTTGAACGATATTTTTTCCCATTAAAAAGCAATGTTTTATCAACACACGAAATTCGTTTTTTTTTTCATTGTTTTGAAAATAGCAAAATTAGCGTCACTAAAACCACTGTAACTCAATGACACAATGTCGGAACGTCATGAATGTTTGACACGTAATTTCTAAAGATTGGTACTAACTGAGTATGGAATTGTTATTAGAGGCTCCATCTGTTGGTTAGTCCCTGGACTTATTGATAGATGTTTTATACATAGTAAAATCATTCCGAGTATCGCACATACTCGTACATCTCAAAATAAACTGCAGAAAATACATTTAAGAGAGAAGACATGAAAATTACTTTGCTGTAGACTAAAACTCTGGAATAAAAGTTTAAACAATTTTATATGGTATATAATGAAATTATTTAACAGATGCACAAAGCAGTATGCCTCAAATATGAAAATTAATAAATATATTTATGGAAATAGAAAGTAAAGCGAGGATTTACAAAACATGTGTTAGATCTGTAATGACATTTCCTTTTGAAACTAGAGTTGATACCACACGTCGAAGGCACTCTTTAGAACATCAAAAATGAAGATCCTACGATACATAACTGGTAAAAAAACTCAGGGATAGTATAAGAAATATAGAAATAAAACGAATGTCTTAAGCCGAAGACATCGTAAGATGGGGAAGGCAAACAAGACATTATTATCACGTTCAAAGAATGTACGAGACCCGGACTCCCGTATAGTTTCTCTTGGTTATCTCATAGAAAACCGACCACCAGACAGGGTACCAAAGACATAGAGGAAAAGCTAGCAGTCCATATCCCAAGAATGATGGAGAAAAAAAAATCAAGTATCTGCTGCAGGAAGAAGAAGAAAAACGAAAACAATTTTTTTCTTAAACCTGAAGTTGTCAACTCCTTTTCTAAGATACGTGACATTTGAAGAAGCATTTTTAGCATATTTTCTGTCAAGGCGATTATTTTTGTCACGTTTTATTATCATATCACAGATCTCACATACCTGAGACAGGTTACACCATCGTTTATCAACATGTGGGTCGCGACCCTTAAGGGGGATGCGGTAAAATATGAGGAAGGTCGTAGAAGTAAAAATAACTTACGTGTACAAAAGGAAAACAACTCATTTACTTAGAAAAACGAAGTTTAACTGCCCTATCAGGGACGTAAAACAGTAGATATTGATAATCCTTACCTGATAAGGCTTATCGTCTTTGTGCAAGTATAATATTTGTTAAGCCACGTGCACATGCATCAATAAGATATTATAGAACAACAATATAGAACAAATACAAAAAAAAATCCTCAGATATCTATGGTACAGAACAAAGGGCGATTACCCAAAATATGCTCACCATGCCGAACTTCTCACGGTGTGTAACTATAGAAGCCTTGAAACAAGAAGGCAAGAATCCATTACGATATTCCTAATAAAGGTTTTCCAAGGTTCATTTAATTGTCCCGCGATTCTAGAAGCACTAAGTTTATATGTACCCAATAAATATAGCCGTGCAAGGAATCACCCTCTGTTCTACATACCAACTTACAGGACGAATATCATGGCTAAACACTCAGTCACGCGTGGTATAGAGATATTGAACCAACTGAATGACACGGTTGATATATTCTCGGTAGCGTCTAGCAGTATGAGAAGAATCCTGGCTGATATTATTCCTAACGAATAAGCTAACGCTAGAAGCAGACCCTCTTTGTGTAACAGGAGAAATCCGTGCAAAGTGATTTAAAAAAAAAAAAAAAAGTACTTAATAATAAATTATTTGGTTTTTCCATTAATTAAAGTAATGCTCGCTACACTTATGAAGAGAGCCTCGGTATAGGACGTAGAAACACTAATAATAACATAAGGAATAACAAAGTAATATTTATTTTAAAATATTCTCATGTAGACTTCCACAAAGTTTATGCGGAAACCTTCGACAAAAATAAGATATAAAGTTTTGGCAGAGCGGTCATAAAATCTTAATGTTATTTTGTTTAACTTTTGGGAGGTAGCAAGGCTTAAAAAGGTTGAGAAACAATGTGTTATACTGTTTTGAAGCACGTGAGAAAACAACCCTATCAATCAAAAATGTCGTGAGTGCAAAATACAGTAACATCCGGGTGTCATGTAAAATTTTCCCAGCCCCTGTTCGCAACAAACTAACTTGAGCCAAACTCGATTGCAACGTAAACACAAACATTACTTAACTTTTTATTTCTATTGCAAGATGTAAAATCATAACTGATACTTGATATAAGTTTTACAAAATAACAAATATGAACAAAACAACTATAACACCCTTTCTTCTGAATTCTTTAACCTTTGTGTTTTCAATACTTACAAGGGGGTTGTTGTAACTTGTTTTTCATCTTCACTCATCCTTATCCTTTAAGTTCGGGGTTGCAGCCCTGTCATACTCCTCCAGACGATACTTCGACCATCTCAGGAACGTCATAATAAGTCTGCTCACGTCTAACAATGTTTGTACTTCTTTAAATTATACGAATGATTCATAATAAATAGACATATAGCTTTATTTTTTAGTTAAAATAACACATTTAGCTTTATTTTTTGTTAAAATAACACATACAACACTTCAATGTTCTTTATGTATCACTTTAAAATAATAAATGACGTATCAACATCTTTAAAAAAACTGATAATTCAGGATACAAAATATGATGTACTGGTATGAAAATACCATTGTATAGTGAAACACGGATAATAAAAAAAATCAAAAACAAATAACTAACCTTTCCAGACCTAAATCAATTCTAAGGTACAGTACCCGGCGGTAAGAAATACACATCGGGCTTAAGAAAGTGACTGTCGGTCATAATCGGCTAACTTTGGCTTTGTAGAGCGTCGTCTCTGTTATCCGTACACGTGGTCAGAGTGCGACAGAGACGACGCTCTACAAAGCCGAAGTTAGCGGATTATGGCAGATAGTCTCTTTCTTAAACCCGATGTGTATTACTTACCACCGGGTACTCTATTATAAAAATATTCTGGCTTCTGAATGTATTATTTACACTAAATGCAACATTATGTCCTATTAGTTTAGATGGCGCCCATAACATAAGTCGATAATACACTATCCTACATTTAATTTGTTTTTTAGAAGACCGAAATATACCTACTACAAATATGTTACAAAGTGTAAATAAAATATGTGTCCATTATAATGGACGCCAGGTCTGAAGAGCAATCAACAATACAATACACGACTTAAGTTGGAAAAAATACAAACTCTAAGGCCTGGGCCACACTGGTAGGAGCCTCGCTTGGTGCTTAGAGCTACGCTGCGAGCTAAGTGACATATCTTAGCGAACCAACGCACCCCATACTATACAAGCACTTTGGTGTGGCCAAGCATGGAGTCACCTAGTATATTAGTCACGTAGCACCTAGCTTAGCACTAAGCGAAGCACTTTGGTGTGGCCTTAGCCTTACAATGGCTATACGAAATTATATGGCAATTAAAAAAATACTAAATAATAAATAAAATGAAATAACAAGTCTCCCAGTCAAGATCATTAAGATTAAGGAGTTTCCCACTAAAACATACACACTAAAAACAAACATCCACATTAAATATTTCTACCAAAACTGACATGGAATGAGTTATAGATAATAAGTGTAGGATTAGAACAACGACATCATTATTGATTGACAATTGCATTATAAATCGTTCTATAAGCGACAGCAAGGCTACCTCAGATGATTACCATAATAAGTTATTCAAAGATATCAGTTTAGTAATGATTACTTCGAAGTATTAATCTCTTGTAATGAGGAGATGATAAGCCTTGTGGGTCTGATTGAGAAAAGCCATCCCGGAGGCCGATTATTGTAGGCGGTGTTAGATACCTTCGGTTATAAAAGAAAATCTCTAAATTCCTATTAAATCTATTGTTTCTCTGGATGGCCTCATTTGAATGGTTTCTTTGTATGCTCATTCCAGGGTTACCAAGATGTTTTTAATGGATTCTAGAGATTTTCCGTTACATAATATTACTGTACATAAATCAACACCGGAATTTTTTTCATTTAATTTTTTTATTTATTATTACACATGACAAGAAATATACACAATTTGAGAAAAAAAAAAGGTAATTTGATTTGAACATACAATTTTAATGGATCTGGATTTGTTGCCTTTCATTTGTCGTATCCCCAGTAAACTAGGCTTTTGCCTGTATCTCACTGAGGATATTTAGCATGAAAAAATAAATCGATACTTCTTTCCGATTTTTGATTACATAAAAACAAAACCCCGTTGCACGCTCTCATCAACCTGACAAACAGTGACACTCAACTACAACTGGAAACATCTTGCGAAATTCAACTCCTCACACATTATCACTCCAGAAAGACCAAAAATATTCATCCCACAATATACCGCACACAATTATAAGAATAAAAATTAAAATTAAAACAAAAAAAAAAATACACAGAAACACAAATACAAAAATAACCTTAATTAAAACAACAAGAAGAAACCCACACTCACGAGCTCACATAAATCCTTTCCACTCGTCATTCATCCTGAAAGCCCAAGTACTCAAAATCCTGTCGCAATAACAACCACGCTCCGATCGACTGTCTAAATGGTTTTCCTACCTTTACCTTTATTGAAGGATTACAAGTTTAGATTTCTGATCTGTAATTGAACCAGTCATGAATTGTGATTGTACATTTTATTTGGTTTTAATACAATTGCTTTAACAAGTTAGTTTTAAAAAGATTTATCCTTTGCAATGAATGAAACGTTCACTAATTATAAATATTTTTATAATAATTGTATACGGTATATTGTGCCGTTGATTAATAATAAATAAATTGAAGAGCTGTAACCCTGACTCCATCCTTATTTCCGCATCGATATGAACCTGGTGCGTTATCGGTGCGGATTGGACCGATCTGATCAGATATGTGATAAGTGCAGATCAGATCTGGGTCCGCTCACCGTTTGGCTAGCCGCTCCGCTTCTGTCGATTATTTACGCACAATGCCGGTTACTTTTTGCGCTAAGTGCCACTTAGCGGATATTGTTTCTAATGTCAAGGAAATCAAATTTATTATTCAACTATGTGAACTTCTCTGTAAGTATTTTTCAGGGTTGGAAAATTATACATATTTATTTAATACAAATATTCCCAAAGTGGTCTATATGGACCCCCAAGGGTCGATTTCGATTTGCGGGGGGTCTATGTCAGCGAGAAAAGAAATTGGGGGTGCACGAGATGTAAATGGGGGTCCACGTGAGCGGATCCCATTTAGGCAGATCATCATCAATATTTAGGCGTTCCGTAAATGTCTTATTACACCTAACACAAATTGTGTGTACATAATACTTATATTAGACATAGAAAATACTTATACAAAGAAATCGCATGCAAATCACTGAACGTAGAGATTTAAGACTATACATCACTAATTTAGAGCCAAATACACATATACCTCGCTATACGGCCGCTCTTTATACGGCATTTCGATATAACGGCCTTTTTTAATTATGGCACTTTTTCGATTTACGGCTCACAATGCTTCGTTATACGGCAAAAAAATGCTGTACTGTTAAGAGTAGTATGTTACTCACTGAGATTATTTGAATCGACTCATGTCGCGATTCAGAATCCGCGGTGCATAGATTCATTGTTTGGATTCAGCCCAGACGCTACTCCGCGACAAGAAACCGCACCCACACCATAATTCATGCTGCGATTTTTTTTTTTAACCTTGTGAGTTTATTGTCATGTGGCAATCTCTTCCACCAAGATTCATGGTGCGATTCAGTCCTTTGCGAAAAATGACTGAAGTTGCTCTCTCGAGAATTTCCCAAGCTCTTTTTTATATAATTAAGAATAGCAATAAGCGCAATAAAAAACGACAAAAAAGATGGTGGGTTCGAAAATGATTTCATGGCGGGAATCAGTGGGAATAATCTTTTGGACACGTCGACACGTTTGACATGTTCGTCATCAGATTAAAACAGTTTTTAAACATTTTATTTTATGTTTTTTTTATTATATGTATCAACATCATCATCATCATTGTCAACCAGGGTCGATCCACTGCTGGATGAAGGTCTCCCCAAGTTGACTTCAAATAGTTCGGTTTTTTGCTCGTTGATGCCATGTGATGTTGCCATGCTTCCTGATTTTATCCATCCAGCGTACCTTCCTCTGGGCCTTTTTATGCCTCTTGGGTACCATTGGATTATTTCGGCTGTCCATCGGGAGTCTGACATTCTGGCTACGTGTCCGGCCCATTGCCACTTCATTCTTTTGCACGCCTTTATAACGTCTTCTACCTTTGTTATATTGCGAATCCAGGTGTTTCGTTTACGGTCTCTTTTAGTATATCCCAACATGCATCTCTCCATCCCCCTTTGGCGGTCTGGAGCTTTTGTGTGTTATTTACTGTGAGCGTCCATGTCTCGCAGCCATACGTAAATACTGGAAGAATGCACTGGTTGTAAACCCTTCGCTTCAAGGATATTGGGAGATTACTTTTGAAGATGTTGTTCAAACGTCCAAATGAGCTCCACGCCAGTTTTGTCCTTCGTGCTATTTCCTCCGATATGCCACCTACAAAGGAAATAAGTTGGCCCAGATACACATATTCCTGGACAAGTTCTAGCGGCTTTCCATCTACGTTTATTGGTTTTGGGGTAGCAAAGCCGTTCATCATATATTTGATTTTTGAAATATTCATTTTTAAACCAACTCCTTTGCTGACCTATGCCAATTCTTGCAGAATTATATGTATACATATGTGCATATGCTTTCTTTTGATTTTTAATTTATATGTTTATTTTTTGAATTTCTGTTTATTATTACATTATTTTGTACTTTTATTTTTATGTAAGCATTTTTATAGGAAATTAAAAGAATAAAAAACTATATTATTTAAAAAAAAAATGGAACAGATCCCATTGAATTTGTATGGGTTTGTATCAAAATAATTTATTCGTTATACGGCTTTTCGCTTTACGGCAAACTTTTCGGAACGTATCTAGGCCGTAAAGCGAGGTATGGGTGTATCGAATCATTGCTATCAGAGAATCTGATTTATCCCTCTTATTATAACAGTATTATGTGTGTATTAATTTTATGTAAGAATTTTACTAGGTTTTGATTTGTTTCGTTCCAAAACCAAGTATTTACTTGCATTTTGTGTCTTTTCAATAAATGTATGAATGAAAATTTTACATGTTTTTTATTTTAACAATTGTCCACTCTACAAAAAACTTTATCAAGGTGAACAGCACTGTGTCAGCTGTCAAAAATACATTTGAAGTTAATAAATTTAGGAAAATTCAATATACGGCAGGCAGGGGGTCTACGGAAAACAAAAAAATCAGCAAGTGGTCTACGGGGTGAAAAAGTTTGGAAACTAAGATTTAATACATTATTTTACAGTGTTCAATATAATAATAATAAACGGACAATTTATAAAGCGCCGTTTAGAGAGCAAAGTATCCTCAAGGGCGCTCGAACTTTTAAAAAGGTTTCCAGTTTACTTTAGACTAATCTAACAACTTTACTGCATACAGCGAAAATGTAATAAAATATAATAATACAATGTCAGTATTGCCCCTCACATCTAATATGGAATGGAATTAGTGTACTCGTATTTCCTAATATCTATTTAATAAAACGCATTAGTTTTTTTGGATCGTGTCTAGTGGAATCAAGGCAGCTAAATCTAAATCAAAGTAGTCTTGATTCAGTTTCCGATTAACAAGAGCTGCCGCTGTGCCAAGCATTGTCCTCTGCAAAGTAAGAGATGTTGATATCGCGTGCAGATCATCAATTTCCAGTGCAGACAATGAAATGTTCAGCGATGCCGATGGTATCAGACCACTAGGCTTGCCGGTGCCCGGGTGCCAAGTGCCAATTTCAATTACATTAAGGCCTGCTGTCACCTGGCTGATAACCATCTCATTACAGGTATGTTCTGTCACTTACCAGGTAATAGCTGTTATTTGCGGTAGCCGTATGGAAGAAATCTACCTTTGAAGATATTCTCACGATTTATAAGTAAATGTTGACTGGTTATATTGTTGTAAATATTGACTGGTTATAAGGGCTGCTAACTTTGAAGTGTACAATCAAATATGATCCTACTCACATCAAAGTGTTAATACAAAAAGGATCCTCTACTCACATCAAAGTGTTAATACAAAAAGGATCCTCTACTCACTAAACGGTTTGTACTCACTCCGAAGTGTAAAAAGCATACAAAAGACCCAATTCACATCGAAGTGTAAATAAAAAAAGGTTTCTACTGACTCCAAAGTGTTAATACAATCATAATCTTACTCATTTCGTTGTGTAAATACAAAAAGGATCCTACTCATTTCGATGTGTAAATACGAAAAGGATCCTACTCATTTCGAAGTGTAAATACAAAAAGGATCCAACTCATTTCGAGGTGTAAGTACAAAAACGATCCTATTCATTTCGTTGTGTAAATACAAAAAGGATCTTACTCATTTCGTTGTGTAAATACAAAAAGGATCCTAGTAATTTCGTTGTGTAATTACAAATAAATACAAAAAGGATCCTATTTACTCCGAAGAATTAATACAAAAAGGATCCTCGTAATCCCATAAGTCCTGTTTCGAGATATTTGAGTGAATATAGCACTTGTAGAGGCATGCATGAAATATTTTTTTAAGTCTGATTTAATCATGAAATACACATTTCACTATCTTGATATTTCACAGCTAACAAGACCTTGAAAGAAAATGTTATGGTATAGGGGTAATTTTTTATGGTATACATAGTAAAAGGGTTGTCGGTGGCCGTGGTCTAACGGTTAACATTCATTCTAAGCAAGTAGTTTCAATTCCTTGGGGATTAACTTCCAGACTGGTTTTACTCTTAGACCGTTTTACATCTGAATCAATTTTGTTCAGTAAATGACATGCTGATTATCAAGAATTCATATAGCGCTTTTAAGCAACACAAAAATAGCGCTATATAAAGTTCTGTCTAAAAAAAGGCTGCAGCCGATTTAACCTGCCGGTTGTCCTGGAACTTTGATCTCCTTGCCATTGGAACTTTGAGTTTGATCTGTAAAGACTGTGATCTTGCTGAAATGCAACAGCTTGTGCACAATAAACCGATACAAGCACAGGCATCACCCGTCCTCAGGATGGCTTAAAATCATACTAGATCATGAAGGATTGTCATATACGCGATCATATACGCGAACGTTTATCATACGAGAAAAAAATCTAATTTTACATATTCTGCGACAGTCGAGGAAACATCACGCCGCTTTCTATGAACTTGTATAGAAAATAATATATTAAGACACAATTTAGCTATGAAATCCTTACACGTTGATTTTTAAATAAACTAAAAAATATAGCTTAAATATTATATTAAACTTAAGAAACTAATACTGTGGAAATACATGCACTAAGGAAATATTGTGGAATGTCAATGTTTAAAAGAAGGCGGAGTGAAGACATCAGAAATGAATACGTGGCTAAAATTAATGTTGACGAAGAAAGGAGCTTTAAGATGGTTTGTACATGTGGAGAGAATGAATGATGAAAATGAATACAAGTCAAAAGCGAAAAATCTTCGTGGAAGAGGTAGACTGAGGAAAACGTGACTGGACCAGATGTAGCAGATTTTGCAAGAAGATAAAAAGTGAGAAGTATGAATAATAGAAGATTGTGTATGACGAGATGTATGAATGTAGATTAGACGAGACTGTGTGCTTGGATAGAAAATTTTGGAGATCTGTTCTCTCGGCCTACCCCTCAAAGGACACGGTGTATTCTGCCCTCATAAGCAAAAAACGCAGCTAATGGCAAAAGTTAAGTTTTGAGAAAACAGCACTTTTATGTTTTTCATTGCTTCTTAAAAATGTCGTAATTCATAAAAAAAAAGCAGTAAAATGTGATTCATAAGCAAAAACGCAGCAAGCGCATAGGCACTTGCTGTCTTTTTGCTTATGAAAAACATTTTATTGTTTTTTTGCTTAGAAAAACCTAGTATTTTGTAAAATTAAAAAAGACATTATGTCGATTTTTGTGTTGAAATAAATGGTTTTCTGTTTTTTTTTTAATGGATTATGGTTCAGAATTCGATGTGGAATATTGCCTCATACTTGTACTTAGTTAAATCTCTGATTTTTTCCTTATTTTTTGCTTATGACGGCAGTATTGATAAGTATGTATGTATGAGGAAAAATATAACATAAGTTGGCTCATTTTTTAAAAGTTCTGTTTCGTATAAAATCGTCTCAATTTAATGAAAAACTTTTTCCCCTACGAGTATAAGCTTTTACTTTTCTCTATGCTCTCGAGTTTCGCATTCATTGATTACATTGATAAGGGAATTGCTTCGTTAAGTTATATTTTTTAATACACCAGATAAAAATATCCCTTTGGCTACAGAGGCGGTGCGTCATTAAGTTCATTCGTGCGTTAAACTTTCGTAAATATAAAAATATTATTACGATATTCAATTAATGAATATATTGCTAAGGGAATTGCTACGTTAAGATATATTTTTCAACACACGAGATAAAAATATCCCTTTCGCTACAGAGACGGCGCGTCCTTAAGTTCACTAAAGCGTTAAACAAATATAAAAATATTAATACAATATCAAATTAATTAATACAATATCAAATTAATTAATACAATATCAAATTAATAAATAATGGATTGTTTAATTCATTAATAATTTTGTTTTGAAGGTAGTATTTTCTCAGGTGATTGAAGAGTTACGAGGGATATCGGATGGCGTGTAGCGATAAGAAACAAAGACTACGGGACTCTAAAACATTTGTACTCAAACCGGTCAGTATCAAAATGTTCCAAGACATCAGTATTTTAGCACCAACTTTCATGTATGTGAGTAAAACGCGGACGTGTAACAAGACCTAAAAAAACGAATAAATGCTGTTGAGATGTGTGCACTAAGAAGTCCACATGGAGTGACAATGTATGACAGAATACGTAATAAAATTATTAGGAATGAATGTGGATTTAAGCTGTTGAGTAAGATGAATAAGAGTACTGTGAGATGGTTGGGGCCCGTGGAACGAATGAATGAAGAAAAAAAAAGAAAAAAAATACATACAGTGCAAATGTGAGTGGCAGAGGGCGACCAAGGAAAGTAGGGTTGGATCAAGTATATATTTTAAAAAGAGGAACTGTAAAAAGTCAGATAATTCGTAGGAGCTGTTGAGAAGGTGTAGATGTAGAAGAGGCGATAGATGTTCTTTATATTTAACAATGGCGACGAATCATGTGACCAACCACACCAACGAAATATCTTGAAAAAAATATTAGTAACAAGTCACTAGTCTGCCTCCATGCACATTGACTCGAGAAACTAATGAGGTTCCCGTACAGTGCGATCATACTCTTGTAATATAATTGGATTTAGTCATACTTTAATAACAGCTGGCCCCGTGTGGAAACCCCACCCCTCCTCTGGTGGTGTGAAAAGGATAGTGGTGGTACAGATAGAAGGTCAGTTACCACAGACATTTTTTTAAACCACAAGTCGCTACTGTTGGCTGATAAAATATTATATATTTTGAAGATTTAATTTTTCGATAAAAAAGTTCTCCCCTTGGGGGTTTTTTTTTAAAAGGTCATCTAAAAATATACGAAAATGATCGATCATTTTCATCCCCTCTTACAGTGCTAAATAATGTCGAAGAAGCCTACCCCTCCTCCACCTCATATATTTTTAATTCTGTCAATCCTAATAATTATGAAAGCTTATCAGAATTAAGCTACTTACTTTTTAAAGAACTCCAAATTCGATATTTTGAGCTAATAAACTTTTTTATTATTAATAAGCTATTATATCCCTTAAACGAAATTTTAAAGGAAAAGAGAAAGTAAAAAATATGTCGAAAATAAGTACATTACTACATATAAATTTTTGGACTAAAAATCAGATACGTACCATAAAGCTGTTTCCCTGTCGAAAAAGACAGAGAGAACAAAACACCAGACTTTCCTAACTCGATATACAACATTTCGCTTCCATTACACCCACCTTCTTACCAAGCTCCAATGATTTGATATTTTTTATTTCCATCTTTCAAAATGCCATTCACTTGCTCCAATCATACTTTCTTATGATTTGTAATTTTTTATTTCCTTCTTTCAAAATGTCATTCACTTGCTCCAACAAAATTTTCCTGTGATTTGTAATTTTTTATTTCCTTCTTTCAAAATGTCATTCTTGTGCTCCAACAAAATTTTCCTATGATTCGTAATTTTTTATTTCCTTCTTTCAAAATATCATTCACTTGCTCCAACAAAATTTTCCTATACTTTGTAATTTTTTATTTCCTTCTTTCAAAATATCATTCACTTGCTCCAACAAAATTTTCCTATGATTTGTATTTTTTTATTTCCTTCTTTCAAAATGTTGAAAAAAAATTATTTCTTACAAATTTTTTTATTTCCTTCTTTCACTTGCTCCAAGTAATTTTTCCAATAATTTGTAATTTTTTATTTCCTTCTTTCAAAATATCATTCACTTGATCCAACAATACTTTTCTTGATTTTTCTCCACCTAGTCTTCCACTCACATTTGCACTATAATATGTTTTGTTGCTCTTTCTATTAAGAAATAAACTATAATTCGTTCTACATACCCAAACCATGTTAGAGTTCTTCTTCATCTTACTTAATATATTAATTTTCAGTTCACATTCGTCCCATCCCTTAATTCCATCATACATTGTCACTCCATGTATTCTTCTCAAAGCACGCATTTATTCCACATACACGGTCAACTCTCATACAACACAGATGATTTTTTTTTTATAGAGGAGTTGACTTTGGCCGCCTTGTTTATTACATACAAGGCTTATCAGCACGATTTGTTTTTTTTTTTTTTTTTTTCCTAGTGTTTACTCTACATTTTGTGCTTTTTGTCCCCGTGTTGCAGTGTATGGGATAGAGAGGAATGCGTCTGCGCACATCTTTTATGGAACCTATCCCGGCATTTGCCTTACGACTGAGGAATCGCAGTAAACTCAGTCGGGATGGCCGGCTCTCTGGCCTTCCGATGTGACCTTCAGTCCTCGGTATTATTCCCTGTGTCAGTGTCCGTTGTGTTCATTCTATCCCTTTCATTCATTCTTACCATGACATTGATCGCCGTCTTAATGTAGCATTGAATGGCTTCTGAGGTCTCCTTGTCGATCAACCAACTTCTAATATCCTCCATCCTCATGGTCTGGCTGTTCAATTTGCACCGTGCCTCAAAACGTACTCTTTCGGTTGCTGGGCAATCCTGCAGGACATGTTCAAGCGGAGCTGATAGCGATAAAGTCGGCGGTCGAATGGGTCTATAAGAAAAAAACACAGTTGATTAATTCAAATATGTGACTGTGTTTATAAACTTGATGAATTTAAAATATGGACATAACTGTGAATATGCATTTCTTTATCATGCCAAAAATAAAAAAGATTTTTAAGTGACAGATTAAAATACGAAAAATAAATATTCGAGGCGTATATATTGAAGACGTGATAAAAGAAGACTGAGAAAAGTATGGTTGAATCAAGTAAGTAAATGATATTTTGAAAGAAAGAAATGTAAAAATTCAGAAAAAACAGCGATGTATATGGAGACAGAAAAGCCTGGTGCTCTGTCCTATCTGTTAACCCAGTCAGGAAAATGGAGTGATATATATATGATATATGTTTAAATTAACCTTTTTTAAGCAAGATTAAGCAATTATGGATTTGTAGTTTGATTTAAATGGTAATTAAATGTAATATAACGTTTTCAGGTTATAAAGGTTTCTATATGAATACTGTAGAAATCAGATTAAAATTAAAAAAATTCACAACCAGCTACATAGGAAGTGACATAAAAATTCACCCAATTTAGTGTGCCTAGAACTTGTTTAAATTAAATTTGATTTTATTGTCTTTGCGCAAATAAATTAAAGATTAACTCAAAAAGTTTTATGTAGGAAAGGTACACACCGCAACAATAAACTCAAATCACCTTACTTCAAGCCAGAAATAATGATTCAATAATTGCTACGCGCAAATCATTTCTATTGCAATATTTTTACAACACTCCGACAACTGTTCAAACGATTCGGGGTCTGTCTTAATGGGTGCGTTGGTTTTATATGGATATTTTTAGGGTGTTCAGCCCCACAACCTGCAATATTGTTTGTTGACAAACCCACTAAACTCCAAATGAACTTTATCTATCCCCATCACTTTCAGATAAACCACCATCACCGTCAGAAATGGTTTAAAAACCTTACATTTAGTTATAAATGTTGAGAAGGTAGTTTAAGGGACCAAATTTCAGACTTTTATGTTGCTAAATACGAGTATACTCGTATGTAAGCCTCCTTTATATTCATAAATATTCTCACACAAATTGATTTTTTTTAAAAACAATTAAATAAGCAAGTAAGTCAAAGGTCTTTAGGGTTGCACTTTCAAAGGGCTGGAAATTTAAGACATAAGTAAACGAACAATAAAATATTAAATTCATTATACTCGTATTTTATAATTAAATTTAGAATTCCTGACTTAAAAAGTAATATGGCTGCAACGCAAATTTATTATAGAAAATATATAATACCGTTAAAATTGAACTGAAATGGAAAATGCCGAGGATTAGTTCAGTTTATCAATAATTATATGTACAGTACCCGGCGGTAAGTAATACACATCGGGCTTCAGAAAGAGACTGTCGGCCATAATCGGCTAACTTCGGCTTAGTAGACCGTCGTCTCTGTCATTCATACACGTGTGCCGTCGCGATTTGTCAGTCGTTGTCAAGCGTTCTAGGGTGTGGTATGAATGACAGAGACGACGCTCTACAAAGCCGAAGTTAGCTGATTATGGCCGACAGTCTCTTTCTTAAGATCGGTGTGTATTACTTACCGCTGAGAACTGTAAATAATAATTTTATTATTGTTAACATAATATATTATTACTATCACGTCGAATCCTTACTAGGGTTATTCGAAAATATCGAGCACCACTTTTATATATTTTTAAATAAAGTTATGTACATAATATGCCTTCAGGTAGGTGCAATATATTGCAGGTAGGTAAGATTCCTTATATTTTTTATTTTTGTTCCAAACAAGTAAATGAGTTGGTATGTCAATAATAAAATCCCATTACAGTTAATTATTGCGGTTATCAAAATGTAAGGACGGCATTTTCTAGCACGCCTAAAGGCGGGAAAATGTCTGCGGATGGCCCTGGCAATAACGATGTTCAATTTGCTGAACGTGATAACCGAAAAGGCGGCATATATTTTATATAACGACTTTCACTTGCTAGTAGATTCGATATATTTCAAGGCCGTATTAAACTAAAAGATTTTATGTGTTAAACAATACATCCGGCTCGTTGGTCTAGGGGTATGATTTTCGCTTAGGGTGCGAGAGGTCCCGGGTTCAAATCCCGGACGAGCCCAAGGTTTATTTTTTATTAATACAATCAACAAAGAAATTGAAATTAATTTACATTTCGATGAAAATAGAACGGATATAAATTCACAGTTTACTTAAATTTATAAATTAATATGGAAATGAAGATGAAATGTAAAAATATATAGTGAATAATTAACTACATTTTTTAAAATATTTTTTTATAATTCCATCCACTTTCAAAGACATAAAAATTATTTCTAAGCCTGGCAACTCCTACCTGGTACGAAACAAATGACAGAACAAAATAAAAAAAAAAAGCAAAAAAGATCTAAATCAATTATATTTCCTTACATTAAAAAATAATGGCCGACGTCGGCAGTGAATGAAATACACAACAATATTTTAAAAAGCTTATGCTCTGAAAAAAAATATTTGATGGAAATAGATTGGCAACTGTCAATAAATCAACTAATTGGCCTACAATTTCCTCGAATGAAATGTATCAAGTATTTAATAATTGGATTAATTTGCTGGCAAATAAATATTTTTTTAAGTAAACTAAGGTTGCGGGTTCGATCCCCGCTGGAACCCAGATTTTTTTAAATAGGATTCCAGTCTGGTTAACACTTAGGGCCTATAAAAACATCTTTCTGGTTGGCTGGAAGAGATTGTCGCATGGAAATGAACTCGCCAGGTTAAAAAAAATAGTTTTAAGTATTTAAATTAAGTTGAAAATACACAAAAATCTTATTGCTATAAAAAATAGAAAAAACTTTTAAATTTCTCAAAAAAAAAAACTAAAAAACTATCGGGCTCGTCCGGGATTTGAACCCGGGACCTCTCGCACCCTAAGCGAAAATCATACCCCTAGACCAACGAGCCAGCTGACGTTGGTGTTGTAAAACTTATATATAAATTGTATTCAACAAATAATCAAACATGTTAGAAAATATTTCATTTAATTTTATTTCTTAAAATTAAAATACATTTTCTCACGACGCTAACAAATCAATGATGTGTCGAAATGTTCCGACAAATGGCGATGCGCATAGTGTACATTTTGCCAGAGAAATAACGATCTAACGTACTGTGCACGTAAGCGTTCAATTCGAAACACGGCTGTCAGAAGTATGGTTCTCGTTGTATAATATTAGCTATTCAATTCAAGAAACACACCTTTTGTGCGCAACTGTTACAAATCGAAATCTGATAGATTAGCGATTATTGAGTAACCTACAAAACCATAACTATCATAACCTACAATTTTTTTAATTTATTTTTGAGTGTTCGTATGAATTAACATAATGTTATAAAATTAAAAAAACGTGGAAAAAAAGTTATATTTTGGACATAATATGACAGTTATGCATTCAAATTCAATATTAAATACAAATATTGTTTATCCGTCCCCTAAGGAGCCATCTATGAATACTTAATAAAACTATTTAATATGTTCAAAATAAAAAAAATAAAAATATTATTCAAGATATTGAATATATAGGTACACAAGAAAACATTATGTGACATATATGTACATACATACCATCACGCCATTTCCCTGCTGGAGTAGGCAGACAATCAGAACGCCAGACTTTCCTATCTCGACACACATCATTAGCCTCTTCTACTATACATCCATACACCTTATCATACAACTTCTACGATTTCTCTGACTGTTTTTCTTTCAGAATATCATTCACTTTATTTTATTATTATTTTTATTTATTTTACACATCACAAGAAACATACATAATTTGCGAAAAAACAACAGGTAATTAATTCGGACACACAATTTTAATGGATCTGGGTTTCGTTGCCTTTCATTTGTCGGGTCCCCAGTAACTAGGCTTTTGCCTGTATCTCACTGAGGAATTTATTCAACCATACTTTTCTTAGTCTTCCTCTCACACGTCTCATAATCACATTTGCATTATATGATATACTCGTATCTGTTTTTTTAGTCTTTCTTCCTTCACTATGTGACACAACTTGTAAATTACATGTTTAGAATCTTACAAACTAGGCAATTGCCTATGTCTTGTTGGATATTATACATACATATCATCACAACTCTTTCCTTTCTACCTACCTGTCGAGGGAGGCAAAGAGGAGTGAGCGTCAGGCTTTCATATCGTGATACATATTTTTCGGCTCTTCTACATAAATACCTAAGAGATTCCTTAAGGAGAGTCTGCATTCTAAACGGCACTCTATAGGTTATATACTGTTAAAAACCTAGGAGTGCTAATAGATAACACTCTCATGGCGAGATCAAATAAATGAGGTAAGCCGAAGGATCTTCTTCAGCCTTCATTCCCTTAAAGTGTTGCAAAGATCCGTACCTACTAAAACCAACATTTTACTCGTACAATATCTGCTCTTTCCGATTCTGGACTATGCGGACGTCTGTTACTTGGATGTTACAGAGGAACAGCTGGACAAATTACAGCGTCTTCAAAATGTGTGTCTAAGATTTATTTTCAACCTACGAAAGTACGATCATATAACTTCATAACAGAAGGCATTGAACTGGTTGAATGTTAGAAATATACGCCAAATTCACATACTGTCTAATTCACATACTATTGTATAATACCCTTAACTGACCCACCGCCCCCCCCCCCTCTTATCTCGACAAAAAATTTCAGCGTCTTTCCAATCATGGATTAAAGCTACGCTCAAACAGAGATTGTCTATTGGCCTTTCCAGTTCACCGCTCCTCTTTTTTTACGTCGTCCTTTACTGTCCATGCAGAGAGACTCTGGAATCAGTCACAAACCAATATAAGACTAGCTCCGTCCTTGGCATGCTTTAAGAAGCGACTGAAAAAACTCTTAATTTCTAGTCAGTAAAATAACGTGTTTCATTCCTGATTTTTCTTTTCCTTTCCTCTCCACCATCCTTTCCTTTCCTTTTGATTGATAATAAATATCTCACTTTATATGAAAAATATGTTCGAGTGATTGTTCGTCTTTGTGGGGTTCGTGGGCTCAAGTATGTGTTCATGGATTTCGTGGGGATGGATAGTCATTTGAATGATTTATGCTACCACGTAACTTGCTTCTTTTACTTTTTCTGGTTGGTTGGAAGAGATTGCCGCCTGGCAATATGCCCGCCAGATTGTATTTGCAATAAAAGTGTTAAATAAATTAAAAAATATAGGTCCAATATAAGTTTTATCATTTTTATAAACTCACGTGTGAAAAGATGTGTCTTTCTAACTAGGCCACGGAGATCGTAAAAAATAAATTTTAAACTGTAACCTTTTTCGATTTTCCAAGAACGTTAAAATAATACTGAGCAATCTTGAACCTTTCTATTGTCAAAGTACCGCCTCCGTGAGATATGAAAAGAAGCGGGTAGGACAGGCAATACAATATCATAATAATAAATTCTGTCTTTCATTTAGAATGTTTATAATAAATGTTGGATCGGGCTTATTGTATAAACAATAAACAATTCATTTCGAAAAATCGTCCCCTTCAACTCCCATTGAATCAACAGAATTGTTTTCATTTCCTCCATTGAACATCTCAGAGGCAAAAGAGAGAGCATTTAACCATAATTTCTCAACCTGTGGGTCGCGACCCAAAATTGGTTATGTTGATATTTCGCATAGATGGCGATATTTTTTTAAATATAATTTATTTAATCCAATCACATTTTTCATGATCTCTTCTACCGCGCCTCCCACTTGTATTTACAGTGCATATTTGTTATGTCAGTCTTTCTTCATTAATTCATACAATTTCCCTGACTATTAAGAGAGAAAACAGTGCCATACTTTCCTATTTCAACACACATTCTTTGTCTCTTACACATCCTTACACCTTCTAATGCAGCTCCTGCGATTTCTCTGACTTTTTACGTTTCCTTCGATCAAAGTATCACTTACTTGATCCAATCATATTTTCCTTGGTTTTCCTCTACCACGCCTTCCACTCATATTTGCACTGCATATTTGTTTTCTTAGTCTTTCTTCATTAATCCTCATAATCTCAGATTGTTATTTTTCATCTTACTTAATACATCAGCCTTAAGTTCACATTCATCCCTAATCATACATTGTCACCCCATGTATTCTTTTAAGTGGACAAATTTATGCAGCATTTTTTCAGTTATTTTCAGTAATTTTACAAGTCCGCATTTCACTCCCATCCGACAAAGTTGGTACTTGGATGTAAGACTAAGCGCCCAAGTTTTCGTATCTCAAAACACACATTTCACCTCTTCTACACCCAAACACATTCTCATACATTTGCTACTATTTATCTTACTGCATGTATCACACAACATGTCATTCACTTTTTTCAATATTACTTTTCCCCTCTTCCTTTACCACGCATTCCACTCATATTGGCATTATATACATTTTCGTTAGTCGGTCTTTCTTCATTCGTTCCACATGCTACCATCATATTTAATATATGTTATCAGCCTTAAGTTCATGTTCATTCCTAATCACTTCATTCGTTCCACATGCTACCATCTCAGAGTGATCATACTTAATATATGTTATCAGCCTTAAGTTCATGTTCATTCCTAATCACTTCATTCGTTCCACATGCTACCATCTCAGAGTGATCATACTTAATATATGTTATCAGCCTTAAGTTCATGTTCATTCCTAATCACTTCATTCGTTCCACATGCCATCATCTCAGAGTGATCATACTTAATATATGTTATCAGCCTTAACTTCATGTTCATTCCTAATCACTTAATTCCGTATTCTATCATATTATATTGCCATTCAATGTATTATTCGCAGTGCACGCATTTTTACAACATTTATTTAGCTCCTCCGTATTTTTCCAGGTCCACGTTTCACTTCCATACAATAAAGTTGGCACCAAATTAATAGTTTGGACTATCATCTTAGCAGATTTTGATATGTTCTGTTCAAATATAAATGTTTCAGTGCCTCATTGACTTTGTTTCTTATCCATCTTAACTCTTTCATTATCTGAAAAAATACAACCCAATTAACAGAATTCTTCTTCAATTGGTTCCAAACGTGTTTCATTCCTGTTTTTTTTTCTTTCCTTTCTTCTCCACCATCCCTTCCTTTTTCTTTGATTGATGATATCTCACTTTATGGTACATGAAAAATAATGTTCGGGTGATTGTCCGTCTTTGTGGGGTTCGTGGGCATATGCTCACGTAAGTGTTTATGGATTTCGTGGGGATGGATAGTCATTTGAATGATTTATGCGACCATGTAACTTGGTTCATTTTCTTTTGTCTGGTTGGTTGGAAGAGGTTGCCACTTGGCAATAACAATAGAAGTATCAATATCAATGTTTCCATTTGTAGTTGAGTGTCACTGTTTGTCAGGTTGATGAGAGCGTGCAACGGGGTTTTGTTTTTGTGTAATCAAAAATCGGAAAGTATCGATTTATTTTTTCATGCTAAATATCCTCAGTGAGATACAGGCAAAAGCCTAGTTTACTGGGGATACGACAAATGAAAGGCAACAAACCCAGATCCATTAAAATTGTATGTCCATATCAAATTACCTGTTGTTTTTCTCAAATTGGGTATATTTCTTGTCATGTGTAATAATAAATAAATAAATAAATAAATAGCTCTTTCATAATTCACCCACATATCGCATTTACTTTTCTTTTCCCACTTTTCTATTACTATGATTTCGCAGTATTTATTGTGAGATACACTTTTTTAAAGCAGCTAGACTATATTTTTCTCCATGTCCAAACCATCTTAGTGTATTCTTCTTCATTTTACTCAACAGATATATGAATTTAGAATAAGTAATATATTTTGTATTGTTGTTTATAGTTAAGGCATTAACGTTGTGGAGGTTTAAATACATTGTTATTTATTTTTATCAAACACTGTTTATTCCACTTTTTTGTGACGGTATAACCCTACCGGTTTCAAGGCTTTCACCTCATCTTCAGGGGAGCGCAAACAAGACTAAATGCTGTTCGAACGTCCGAATATCTGTTGAACAGCCATTTCCCAAAAATCTCGCCGAAATTGTCCCATGCCTCCCTCATCCCTCAGCCCCCAACCGTTGAAGCGTGTATATCGGTACCAGTTCGAACAGCATTTAGTCTTGTTTGCGCTCTCCTGAAGATGAGGTGAAAGCCTTGAAACCGGTAGGGTTATACCGTCACAAAAAAGTGGAATAAACAGTGTTTGATAAAAATAAATTACAATATTTTGTATTATTTATATATAAAATTTATTTAATTGTTTTATTTCTATGTGTTATTTTATTAATTTTAATGTGGGTCGCGAAACTAAAACAAATACCCTTTTCTGGGGCATGAATCAAAATAGTTAAGAAACACTGCCTTTAATAACAAAATTCAATCGAACAAAACAGATGGAAAAACCAATTCTTGGGGAGAGTAATAAATACTTGGAGATATCTTCGTGAGGATTTCTAACCCCTCGAAGTGTAATCCAAAGGCTCTTAGTCATTGTTTTTATTTTATTATGTAAAGGAAACAGAAAGAAAATACAAAAATATACAATAACATCAACATCATCCATTGACTTGATACCACTGGTTTAAATCAAGAGTTATTCTTTTGTCACATTTAGGTCTTCTAATTTTAGATCTTACAATTGTAGGTCCGTTACTCTGCTTACAAACATATAATAGAGACCATCACGCTATCTCTCTGACGGGATAGGCAGTGAAGGCAGTGTCAGACTTTCCTATCTCGACACAAATCATCTGTGACCTCGTTGATAAGACCCTACCATGGCCTTGTTGATAAGACGACCTCCGTGCCGTTGGCAATACGCTTTCTCCCAACTCAATGAGTGCCGGTTCGATCCGCGTTGGAACCCAGATTATTTAAAATGGGTTTAGTCTGATTTTCCCTTAAGGCCTCTTAATATCTTTCTGATTGGTTAGAAAAAAATGCCGCATAGCAATAAGCTCATCAGGTAGTACTAAATACAACGAAAATGTGTTGGTATAAATGGCAGGCTTATCGCAATGTGGAAATCTCTTCCGACCAACCAAAAATATTATAAAGATGCCTTGAGTGAAAACCAAACTAGAATCATTTTCAAAATATTCTAGGTTATAACGAAAATATAAACCCTACCCCCCGGGTTCGGAGACAAGCGTCTTTCCAACTAAGTCACGGAGGTTGTTTCCCTAAACTTTATGTAATAGGAATGACTGCATGACGAGATGTATGGAAATGACAGAAATAAAAGATGTGTGGCTGGTTAGAATCAAGGATACATTGGCTATCTCTACCTACCCAAGCAGGATTACAATAACACTAGTTAACAAGGTTTTTGTCACAAGGGTGAAAACGGTCATTTTAGGTCAATTTTTGTGTGCTGATAACGAATATGAACTTGAAAATGTTCCATCACGTACCTTTTAAGAGAAAAACTTGAAATTAGTTTTTGACTGAAACTTTTGAAAGATGAAAAGTTTGAAAAAAATTAAGTGATGTAGAACTAGAAACTTGGAAAGCCTTTGGAAGAGTTGTTAGTAGTTTCCTATGTAATAATAAAGCTGACATTATGAACAGCTTGTACAGGAACTCTTGCATAGTTACCAGAAGCTAGGAGGTCGAATGTCAGTGAAAAAACACTTTCTGCATTCCCATCTGGACTTTTCCCCAGAGAACTTAGGAACTCTAAATGATGAACAAGCGGAAAGATTCCATCAGGATATTCACAGAATGGAACAACAATATCAAGGAAGGTGGGATTCTAATATGATGGGGGGCTACTGTTGGTTTTTGTTTTAGAGAAGGTGACACAAAGAGTAAAAAATAGCTGGAAGTATTTCATATTTTAAGAAAAAAAAATGTTTATTAGTAATCTGTGTATGGCTGTTTACTGTAATTTAGGGGCTCCTAAGTTATTTAATTTTAGTTTTCATTCAATTTAATATACAATCTCTAAAAAAATTGTTGATTCGATCAAATTTATATAACAGGCTAATTTAAAAAAAAATTGTATATAAAGTAAATTTTTCCTTATAGTAATTGTTTTTTATTCTGCTTTCTTATTTTCCTATGTAACAACATTGTATTATGTGTCTTAATTTAGTATTTCATAAATTTGTTTATTTTCATTGTTGTAATTACGACTTTTGAAGTGCGTAAAAACGTATTTATTTTATTAAAACACTCCCCCTTCTGTCATACAAAAATTTTACGTGTTACAAACTTTTCGCTATTTTCGTTACGTGTTCGCAATTTTCGTAATCAGCAGGATCGATTTAGTAGGAATCAGCTAATTTAATATCTGTGACAGACAAAAAGTTAAAATTTGTTAACTAGTGTAATTGGAATAAAAATGAACTCATAAAAAGTTGTTTAAATAACTCTGGCGTTACTTTGTGGAACTCCATAATTTTATATCATCACATGAGTTATTCCAGTCTAGTACATTTTTTAAGGTTAATGATTATCTGCAAATGTATTATTTGTTTGCAGTCTTTCTGAAAGTAGATTACAGGATCCGATATAATAATTGCTGTCCGTAATTCGATATCTAGATATTCGATACTCCGACATTACAATCAAAGCCAACCTATTATATTTTTTTATTTCTTTAAGTCACGATTCAGGTAAGTTTGGTGAAGCTTTATAGCATTCAAATCTGCTAAAATTAGAACGAAATTGAAATAAGTATAATATGTTTTAAAATCTGAGAATGATCATTGTGAAATGTGAAACCATGGGGACAGAAAAGTGTGAAAGGAAAATAAAATATGATGTGTGTTATTGAAACAAGTCGATGAATTCTGCAATTTTGGTAATATTTCATCCAATGATGGAAGTTACGATAGACATTGAACGGCATGTAGCGATATAAAACAAATGCAATGGTGCACTAAATATACTCGAACTGGACAGTATCAAAATCTACTAAGATACAATATTCTAGTACAGTGCCCGGCGGTAAGTAATACACATCGGGACTGTCGGCCATAATCGGCTAACTTCGGCATTGTAGATCGTCGTCTCTGTCATTCATACACGTGTTCCGTCGCGTCGTCGCATACCGGACTGTTAGCGCATCGTGCGACAGAGACGATGCTCTACAAAGTTGACGTGATAAAACGTTATATTGTAAAAATGCGTGCACTGAGAAGAATACATGGGGTGACAATGTATTACAGATTATGGATTATGGAGTGGTTAGGAATGAATGTGAGCTTCAAGTTGATGTATTAAATAATACCAATTAGAGCACTCTGAGATGGTTTGGGCACATGGAACAAATGAATTAAGGAAAGACTAACAAAATAAATATATCGTGCAAATGTGAGTGGGAGACTAAGAAATGATACTTGAATGGAAGGAAACGTGAAAAGTCTGAGAAATCGTAGAAGTTATAAGAGAAGGTGTATGGATTTGTAAAAGGTGAAGAATGTGTGTCGAAATAGGAAAGTATGGCGCTCTCTTCTCTCTGGCAACCCATACAGGGAAATTGCATGTACATCTAAAACAAATACTGTTTTATTCACTAATTATATTCATCTCGCAGCACATGTTTCAATCTCGAGACTCTCTTATCAAGCGGAAAAGTTTTCCGTTGATGTAATATATTACACACACTTTCGATCAAATGAGTGGGTCAGAACCAGACATGACTATCCCACAAAAACATAAAATTTGAGTTAGGCACATACGCTACATCTTTATACCCATTTCTATCAGAACCAAACATGAGTATGAGTTTATAGTTCACCATAAGTGCAGACATCTACCGTTCAATTTTGGAAACAACAGAAAACAAACCATTTTTTGATAGATCTGCAACTTTGAAGTCAATTATCTCAAAACAAGATAAATGTGGGATAGTCATGTCTGGTTCTGACCCACTCAAATATGACACCAGCTGAACCTAAGAATTGCTCGAGATTCGAGGTAGAAACACGATTCTCGGGAATAAATGTAATTATTAGAATATTCAAGTAATTTATTGTTAAATATTTAAAATAAAAGTTAAGTTATATATAATAATAACGTTTAAAGACTCAATCCACTATTGCTTTGAATATATTCTGTACACGTGGCTTAGTACCAAACACGGCAGCGCAGTCACGTACTCGTATATCCAGGACACACAGAAATTGCAACAGAGCGCTCTTCTTTGTCATGAATATCTACAAAACCTTACCCACGAGGTATTTTAAAGGAAATACGAATATATGTTACATAAAATAGAGTTACTGGAATCGATCTTCATACGATCAAATAGATTTTCGTTTAACATTGCACACGGTGCACACACTTTTGAATTGAAAGCGTTCGCGTGGATGCAAATTTAAAAATGCAAAATATCATAGTAAAATTTTATATTCCGGGAATTGTGAAGGTTCTTGAAATAAGTTTATTTATGATTAAAGCGTAATTGTTTTAAATTATCTTTTGCCTATCAATTTCATTTAGATTGCGCATCAAACACGATTAAATTTCTTATAACTTTTGGATAATATTTTGCCTTACATCTAATTTTGAATTGAAACGGTTTTGGATAATTTGCCTAATCCAATTGTATTTGGGATGCGCATCAAACACGATTAAATTTCTTATAACTTTTGGATAATCTTATGTCTTGTCCAATTTCTTTTGAAGCGCGCTCGAAACACCTTTTACGTTCGTATCTCAACGGTATTGAATAGTCGTTTGCCTAATCCGATTTTATTTGTGTTGCTCTTTAAACGTTCAAGTTCTTATCTCAACGGTTTTAGATAATCTTTTGACTTGTCCAATTTCATTTGAAACGCACTTGAAACATCTTTTACGTTCTTATCTCAACTGTTTTGGATAGTCGTTTGCCTAATCCAATTTTATTTGTGTTGCTGTTTTAACGCCGTTCAAGTTCCTGTCTCAACGGTTTTGGATAATCTTTTCCCTTGTCCAATTTCTTTTGAAACGCGCTTGAAACACTTTTTAAGTTCTTATTTCAACGGTTTTGTATAGTCATTTGCCTAATCCAATTTTATTTGTGTTGCACTTTAAACCCCGTTCAAGTTCTTATCTCTACGGTTTTGGATAATCTTTTCCCTTGTCCAATTTCTTTTGAAACGCTCGAAACACTTTTTACGTTCTTATTTCAACGGTTTTGGATAATCTTTTCCCTTGTCCAATTTCTTTTGAAACACCTTTTACGTTCTTATCTCAACGGTATTGCATAGTCCTTTGCCTAATCCAATTTTATTTAAGTTGCACTTTAAACGCCGTTCAAGCTCTTACCTCAACGGTTTTGGATAATCTTTTCCCTTGTCCAATTTCTTTTGAAACACCTTTTACGTTCTTATCTCAACGGTTTTGGATAGTCTATCATATACGAGTATGTCTAATCCAATTTCATTTGAGTGGCACTTTAAACGCTGTTCAAGCTTTTATCTCAACGGTTTTGGATAATATTTTGCCTAGTCCAATTTCATTTGGAATGCACATCAAAAACAATTCAAGTTCTTATCTCAATGGTTTTGGATAATACTTTGTCATATCCAATTTCTTTTGAAGCACGCTTCAAACACCGTTTACGTTCTTATCTCAACGGTTTTGGATAATTTTATCTCAAACCGTTGAGATAAGAATATTCTTATCTCAACGGTTTTGGATAATACATTTATCCAATTTAATTTGAAACTCATTTCAAACATTGCAGAAGTTCTCATTTCAACAATTTAGGATCATCTCCTATATTATTTATTTAAAAAACCCAAAAACTTGGTTTAACTTTGAAATTTACTACTTTTACCACGTACATTATTATAAGCGGACTAATTTATAGAGATAACAGAACGTAAAGATGTAAAAGGACCCAAGATTTATCCAAAGGACCGTGACCTCTTTGTGTACAAAATATACCATATGTTTCATATTTCAATTCCGTTCAAAAATAATTCGGCACAAGCCACTACGAAGCACTGAGTGGTCTTCTCGATTTGATATGTATGTGTGAAATGTGTATTTTAGTACTAACTTAAATGTATGGAAGAGAAAGGTGGAAGTGAAAAACAAACGGAGCTAAATAAATGCTGTAGAACTACATGCACTGAGAAGGATACATGTGGTGACAATGTATGACATAATACGAATGAAGGTATTAGGAATGCATATAAACTTAAGGCTTAAGGCGGAAACATATTATTAGGGCGTGTTGTGTAGTGGCGCATTCTGTCATGACGGCGAGCGTGCACATCTATCTGTCGTGTCGGGGCATGCTCTGACGTTTTTTCGAGTCAATATAGCCGTGGCCTTTGAAGTGTACAATGCTTTCGTCCGATTCAGATAGTGATTTGGAAGATGTTTAGTTTCTGGTTATGTTAAAACTACTTGAAAAAAAACAAGAAAAATAGATGATATTAGGTTCATCCATTAAATAAACTAAGAAGGAGTAAAAGCGAATTGCATTGTCTATATTAGCACAAGAACTACTTTGTATATATTTATCTTAATCTAACATGAAGATGCAATAAAACTTAAGTAGTTATAATAACCAAGTAATCGTTTGAAAATAATGTTGTTACATTTAAACATAATTTTACAAAATATTACCGTAATTTTTTAAGTAAATTTATATTGTATAAATGTGGAACATATGATTTATTGTAATTTTTCAAGTCAACTTATGTAACTGTGGAACATATGATTTATTGTAATTTTTCATGTCAACTTATGTAAATGTGGAACATATGATTTATTGTAATTTTTCTAGTAAACTTATGTAAATGTAGAACATATGACTTATTGTAATTTTTCTAGTAAATTTATGCAAGTGTGGAACATATGATTTATTGTAATTTTTCAACTCAACTTATGTAAATGTGGAACATATGATTTATTGTAATTTTTCAAGTCAACTTATGTAAATGTGGAACATATGATTTATTGAAATTTTTTCAAGTAAACTTATGTAAATGTGGAACACATGATTTATTGTAATTTTTCAAGTAAACTTATGTAAATGTGGAACACATGATTTATTGTAATTTTTCAAGTAAACTTATGTAAATGTGGAAAATATAATTTATTTTAATGTTTCAAGTAAACTTATGTCAATGTGGAACATATGATTTATTATAATGTTTCAAGTAAGCTTATGTAAATGTAGAAAACATGATTTATTGTAATTTTTCAATCATGCCTTAATCGAAGCTCTTAATATGAAGTGTGACATTGTTCTAACGTGCATTACTATCAAATAAATATTTTTTGGAAGCAGAAACAGCTTATGAATCTGAAGGCCTCAGAAAAGTACTTATATTTATTATTAATATGCTTATATACTCGTATAATAAAATAAATGGATTTATCGAGAATTTTAATGGACCTTAGAACTTTAACAAACTAGCTGCAAGAATATGCATCCATGCCAATATTAAATAACTAGTACACCATCTGCCGTATTCAACGAGACATCTTCATGTAACAATGGGGAAGAATTTGTCAATTCTTATTCAATAGAAAATTGGGTATTTGCCATGGATGGGCACATCAGACTTATTAGATCGAAACTTTTTAGATGCACTGTACGTGCTTCCAATATGCTTCCGTGGCTGTGCGCTTGAAAATATATTTAATACTTCATTCCACTCAAAAAGTGCAAAACGCAAATATTTTCTAAAAATTATGAAAAAATTAATTTCTTCGTTGTAATTTGTTTTATCAAACACTGTTTATTCCACTTTTTGTTTGTCAATTTTTTTTTTATAAAACAAATTACAATGTCTTTAAACCTCCACAATGTTAATACCTTAACTATAAATAATATATAAATTTCTTTTGTAAGATAACCCATTAAATTAGACTTAAAAATGTGTGGTATATTATATTATATGTGTTGTAATAGAATGAATGTTACAAACTCCAAAATCATGGTGATAAAAATGTGTAAAAGGAAAAGTAAATATGATCTATGGATGAATAAATGAATGATGAAAGATTGGAGCATGTTGAGAAATTCTACTATTTATTGTAGTATTTTGGCAGACAGGGAAATATTTAAGAGGGATTTCGAATGGTATACACATATAGGAAACAAAATCAATGGGGCACTAAGATGTAGTACCCGGGGGTAAGTAATACTCATGGCTTTGTAGAGCGTCGTCTCTGTCGCACGATGCGCTAACAATCCGGTACGCGACGACGCGACGGAATACGTGTATGAATGACAGAGACGACGCTCTACAAAGCCGAAGTTAGCCGATTATGGCCGACAGTCTTTTTCTTAGACCGATGTGTATTACTTACCGCTGGGTACTGTTTATACACTTGAACTGGACAGTATCAAAATATACTAAGATGATATTCCACAACAATATTTTAGTACTTTGATGTATGACAGTGGAACGTGGAGGTGAAAAAAGGTGCCGAGCCGAATAAATACTGTAGAATTTGTGAACTTAGAAAAATACGTAGAATGAAAATATATAACAGAATAAGGAAGAAAGTGATTACGGATGAATGTAAACTTAAACCTGATGTATTAAGTAAGATGATGGAGAGAACTTTGAGATGCTATGGCATTTACGATGAGTGTAAACTAAAACCTGATGTATTAAGTAAGATGAAGGAGAAAACTTTGAGATTCTATGGCATTAACGATGAATGTAAACTTAAACCTGATGTATTAAGTAAGATGAAGGAGAGAACTTTGAGATGCTATGGCATTTACGATGAATGTAAACTTAAACCTGATGTATTAAGTAAGATAAAGGAGAGAATTTTGAGATGCTATGGCATTTACGATGAATGTAAACTTAAACCTGATGTATTAAGTAAGATAAAGGAGAGAACTTTGAGATGCTATGGCATTTACGATGAATGTAAACTTAAACCTGATGTATTAAGTAAGATAAAGGAGAGAACTTTGAGATGCTGTGGCATTTACGATGAATGAATGAAGAAATACTAACAAAACAAGTATATAATGATAAAGTGAAATAAGACTATCGAAATTATGTTTGGATCAGGTGAAATATATTTTGAAAGATAGAAATCTTAAAAGTATGTAAAGATGTAGAAGAGGCGAAGGGTGTACGTCAAGGTAGGAAAGTCTAGCGCTCTGTTTTCTCTGACTACCCCGAGAGGGATGATATTGGTCCTCAAAATATTCTCATATAGAGTAAGCAATACTCATTTGTGATAGGTGCTATATTGAGATTCAAGAGCGCTATGAATCGAAAAAAAACTTCAAAAACATTGAAGGTTAACTGGGACACATGATTGAAAAGAAGCAGTCCTGATGATAACAGGCCACTAGTCTAAATTTAGAGGGAGAAGATCCGTGAGATCTATGTACTTTAAGAAGTGTAAAAACGTGCATATAATAAACCGATACACGAATAAGCGTAATCTATTTTCCAGTGTGGTTAAAGTTTATAAAATTTAATAAAAAAATACACGAATAAGCGTAATCTATTTTCCAGTGTGGTTCAATTCTTTAACCAGTCTACCACATCCTACGAAAGTAAACCAATACACGAATAAGCGTAATCTATTTTCCAGTGTGGCTAAAGTTTGTAAAATTTTATAAACCAATACACGAATAAGCGTAATCTATTTTCCAGTGTGGTTCGATTCTTCAACCTGTCTACCGTATCCTACGAAAGTAAATTCAATTCCCTTTGTCCTAAGAGCATTACGTAAAATAGATATTCTTCTACCTTGAGGAATTTGTTATCATCGTAAAAATTCTCATCATAAAAAGTCGCTTTATAATTGCATTTATTGTGCTACCGGTCATTTCCCTTCTCCCGTGACGTCGGACGTTAACTCCATCGTCACTATTATTCTGTTCACACTCAGTTGAATCTCCACCGGATAAGAAATTCCTTCTTCGTTACTATGTAACGTCGCGCTCATAATAATTAAAGATTTCGATCTTCTAGTATTGATCGCACTGAATGGAGACTTATTTTGTTCCTGCAACAGCGTGGGTGGTAGTGGTATTAACATTCGTAAGAATTTCACATGTGTGAATTCGTCTTATTTTTCATCGCTTGCTCCATGATGAGTGTCGTGGTCTTCCACCTGTCTCCATTCCTCCAGGTTCTGGGCCATGTTGAATACAATATTTGAAGAGAATCCTGTCAAACCCTTTATTCAAACCGTCCATCTCATAGAATACTTTCCTCATGCTCGCATTCTCTCAACAGTCCCCGGGATCACCAGCTCCTCCAGATTTGCATATATTTTTTTACCAGCACCCAAAGAACTCTCGCCAAAATTGTATAAGCCTTAATCTTCTTCTTCCTAGTGTCATGTCAGGTCCCCCAATGTTGACTATCACCTGAGAGTAAGCATCTTTGTCCCCGGCAGCCCGAAAAAGATCTCCGACGCTTCTTATACCAGTCCAATCACGTATATTGCGGAGCCAGGAGAATTGCCTCCTGCCAACACCTCTTCGACCATATATTTTGCCTTGGATGATCAGGTGCAGTAATTTGTACTTGGGCATGGCAGAATTATATAAGTGCGTTTTTTAATGACAACATACCTGATATTTGTTTATCTACATTAGATCTGGACCATCAATAATGAAATCTGAAATACTCCATTCTATTTCTAATAGTAAAAACTGACGAAGTACCCACTGAGATTTTAAAATTGATTGACAACAAAAACATTGACTACCTGTTAAGATTGTTTAATATTATTAAGTCTTAATAAAATTAAAATATCAAAAGCTTTCTTCTGTGAAATAGGGAATACTCAATCTCCAATATTAGATGCAACTTGTGCATTTTTCTAGATGCGGCAGACAATGCAGCTGTCAGGCAATATGAAGAGTAAACACGGGTGAGAGGATGTGTAAGATAAACAACCTGCAGTAATTAGAGAGCCACTCTCGAAAAAGGATCTCGGCATTATCAGGAGATCAAAGGCACAGTGGCGATACCGGGAGAAAGCTCTCATCGTTAACCTTCATTATTCACACTTGCTGCTGCATCTTCATTTTATTTGCTTCTCATTGTATAACTTGAACCTTTGTTACTTTATTGAATTGTTGATATATTCTCACGAAAACTTTTCACCATAAATAAATAGATAACTTTAAATGAAATCATTAGACGAGCCATTGAGGTGTGACACAACCAGAATGAAAGTAAGATTAATTCTTAGGAAATGCGTGCACTTCGGAACATTTGTAGGGAACAATGTATAAAAAAAAAACGCGGAACGAAGACATCAGAAACTAATGCATGGATTAAATGAATGTTTTGAGTAAGATGCTATGACAAGTGGAGATAATGGATAAAGAAAGAATGAGGATAAGTGAGAAGTATGATTATGTTAATTGTATATACATAACGAAATGTGGTGGAAGCAAAGGTTGTGTGCTTGAATAAAAAAGAATGGAGAGATATTCTCTGCCAACAACGAAATTATATGTACATATATATTACGATAACAGCGTTCTTCTGTATTTTAATATTAAGTCCTTACTCATTTATTAATTAATTAAATTATTATCGTTCGCTAAGAAAAAAAATTGGAGTGTCAATGTATGAAAGAAGGTGAAATAAAGATATAAATGAATATATGGATAATTTAAGAAAAAATGAAGACTGGAGCATTATGATAAATTGAAAGTACAAAAAGACTGAATGACCAAAGGATGACTACGCGTGTATACGAATACAAGTGAAAAGTGCTAATATGTTGTCGAGTCGCAAAAAATCTTCCATGAATATGGGTAAATTTCGTAATTAAATTAATATACATACATATCACCACGCCATTTCCCTGTCGGGATAGTCAGAGAGGACAGAGTGCTAGAATTCCCTATCTTGATATACATATTTCCTCTCTTCCACAACCATACATTTTCTCATGCAGCTCATACGATTTCTCTTACTTCTTACTTTTTCTTATTTTAAAACATCATTTGCATGATCTAACCACACTTTCCTTGGTCTTCCTCGACAACGCCTTTCACTCACATTTGTACTTACATATGTTTATTTAGTCTTTCTTCATACATATATTCCATATGCCCAAACCATCTCAGAATGCTCTTCATTTTACTCAACACTCGAATTCGCCTTAAGTTCAAATTCATTCCTTATAATTTCATTATCTTATTCTATTATATATTACACCCCGTGTATTCTTCAAAGTACAGTACCCGGCGGTAAGTAATACACATCGTTTGTAGAGCGTCGTTTCTGTCGCACGATGCGCTAACAGTCCGGTCCGGTAACGACTGACAAATCGCGACGGAACACGTGTATGTATGGCAGAGACGACACTATACTCGTATAAACTATGTGTATTACTTACCGCCGGGTACTATATGTATGTAATATGTGGCTATTTTAATAATTTATTGCTTTCTGTTGATTCTTCAATTGGAATGTAAAATCAATGATTATCTCTCACGGTGGGTAAAAGTAATTGGGTTTACTTCTCACAAGTTCACGAGGGGTAATCCTGGTGTATTAATTGAAGACAGCTTTAAGTCCGTAGTCGCTGTTGTTTTCTTCACTCTCAGGTACATCTCTAGAAGAGGAGACCCTTTCATACAGTGCCGTTTAGAGAGCAAACTGTCCTCGAGGGGTCAATAACAACATTCGTGGTCATGACACTATACAGCTAAAAAAATGTATACATCATTACGTCCCTATTGTATTATATACTCGAACTCTTGAACATACATGCTCAAACCGGACAGTACCAAAATCGATAATACTACGATAGTTTACAATAGTAAATATTTAAATATCAACTTTGATATATCGCCTGTTGAGAATCATAGTGGCGAAACTCCAAAAAAAATTATTTTCGAGTTAAGACTTTCAAATGACACTAAAATAGCTCCTTTTTAAGTGGCGAAAGTATATTTCAACTCATTGCCGCTTCAAGAAGTTGAAATATACTTTCGCCACTTACGCACGTAAAAAAATAGTCATTTTAGTGCCATTTGAAAGTCTTAACTAGAAAATTTATTTTTTTGGATTTTCGCCACTATGATTCACAACAGGCGATATGTGAGTGATATTTGGACGTACAAAAAAAAATTAAAAAAAGAGGAATACATGCTGTTGAAATTAACTCGCGTAGAAAAATATACATGGTGATAATGCAAGACTGAATACGGAATGAATCGATTAGGGCTAATATGTTGAGGACACAGTAAAACCAAAGTCACACTATACAAAACAATTATTAGAATAGTGGTGGCATATGAATGCGAAGCATGGACACTGACAGCTAAATCCGCAGAGTTGCTGGATGCCTTCGAGAGAAGAGTACTACGTAGGATCCTGGACCTCGTGAATGACGGCGAAACCTGACGAATACGATACAACGACGAGCTGTTTAATATCTACAAAGCTCCCAGGCTATCTGTACGTGTCAGACTGAGCAGATTGAGATGGGCCGGACATGTGCAGAGAATGCCATCATCGCGAGCACCCAAAAGAATCCTGGTGGGGCACCCGGGAGAAGGAGAGTGGGCAGGCCAAGAGAGGACGAAGTTGAGAGGGACGCAACCTGGCTGCTGCAGGCGCAGGATTGGAGGGTCGTGGCGGAAGACAGGAGGAGTAGGAGGCGAAGATTGGCGGAGGCCAAAGCTCGATATGGGCTGTAAGACCATCGAAAGAAAGAAAATATGTTGAGGTATGTAGATGAAGGTGAGCAATAGTGCAAATGTGAGTGAAAGGCGTAATAGAGGATAACCAAGAAATGTATGGTTAGAATAAGTTAATTATATGTATTGTAGAAATAACGAAACGTAAAATTTCTATAAGGAGGGGTATGGATATAGATGAGGTGATGGATGTGTGTCGAGATTAGAAAGTCGGGCATTCTGCTCTCTCTGCCTACCCCGACAGAAAAATGGCGTGATGGTATGTATGTAAAAATATGAGGTGGGTTCAGTTACACATTTAAGTGTCCAGCAACGATTAGGGCTATTAATGTGTTGACTAAGATGAAGATAAACACTCTGAGGTAGTTTGGACCTGTGGAGTGAATGGGCGAAGAAATATTGACAAAACAAATATACAGTTCAAATGTGAGTTAATGTCTTGGTAGAAAAAAAAACAAGAAAATTATGATTGGAACAAATAAACGATATTTGAAAAGAAGGGAATATAAACAAATCAGAAATTATATGAGGTGTATGAAGGAGAACAAAGATGTGTGTCGTGATAGGAAAATTTATTGCTCTGTCCTCTCTGCCTTCCTCGACAGGGAAACTATGCATGCAAAACAGGATGAACCCAGGTTAGATTTCTTTAACATTTTAACGTCCAATTTTAATAAAAAAACTAGATGCATTAAACCGTGAGTTTTTCCTTGTATAACTCAGCGTGTAATTGTTCCTCGTCACACTCGATTAAAATTGTAAATCCGAGGATAAAATTACTATATTTACGATCCAAAATGAAGATAAAATCTATTTCAACACCTTTAAGGAACGCGCCCTTAATCACAGCTTTGTTAATCATATAAAATTGATTTAGGGTTACCCAATTTTTTATTATGAATATTTAGTACAAAGTTTGTTAAATTAACAATTTTAAAGTAAATATTTATATCATCCAAGGCAAAATAGAAGGCCGAAGAGGTGTTGGCAGGAAGCAAATATCTTCGCTCCGCAATATACGTGATTGGACTGGAATAAGGGGTGTTGAAGATCTTTTTCGAGCTGCCGGGGACAAAGATGTCTACTCTCAAGTGATATTCAACGTTGCGGGGACCTGACATGACACTGAGAAGAAGAATAAAGTAAATATTTCGGAGGTTCTAATTTTTTTTTGTGTGCGATTGTCGACAATACAGCACATTGCATGTGACCATGGAGACAGTTTGGAGAGATTTATGGTTATTGGAGGTGTGGAAAGACGACGCACAAGAGGAAGAATCCTAATGCGTTGGACTGACCAAGGAAGAGACGTTACTGGGCTACCCTTAACTATTGCCCTTAGAGTCGCGGAGTGCAGGGATCGATAGAGAGGGATCGTCGGAGACTATCATAGGAGTGACGAAACTCAGTCATGAACTACACGACATGATGAGTTTGAGATCAACCAAAGAAATTTGAGCTGTAAAAAATGTAGCACTTGATTGGTTCTAGAGTTTCCCTACATTATTTTATCAACGCTTTCTAGGAGCGTCATAAGATGAGTCAAACTCCCATAGCATAACACTGGATATTTTTAGATCTTGCAAAGGTGAAATGGTAAAAAAAACCCTCTGTCTTCAACAATACTAAATTTTTTGTGTATTTGGTTTATTAAAACTATAAATTATTACTGACTAAAACAATTACATAATCTGGAATAAATGTAAAAACGATTGATGATTTTTTTACGAGTTGTTTAGTGTCTCAGTGCCTTAATTTTTTTAATTCAGTTCAAACAAGATCTCTTGATGTACAAATATAATAACAACTACGCTAAAGCCTGCCAGACATGATATAATATTTAATAGAATAAAAAAAAATTACAACTTAAAATAATTGTTTGTATGCATTAAAAAGTCAAGTTTTTTTTAACTGGGCATCGACCCTAACATTACTTACTTAAATGGATAAGAATTCATTCATGCGTATGGTACCCTTCAGCCTATTTTGATTGGCGATGTAGGAATATTTAAGAGAGTGTGGCCAGAAGAAGACTAGCAGTTCGTCATGATATGTGTTGACAATACCATCGGACGAGAAGAAGCAACATCAGTATTGTTACCAGACGAAATATAAGACCAGTTACCAGACGAAATACCAGGCCAGTTACCAGACAAAATACCAGGCCAGTTACCAGACGAAATACCAGACCAGTTAGCAGACGAAATACCAGGCCAGTTTTCTCCATAACTTTTTAAAGCAGGGGTGGTCAACTTGTTTGCAGTCACGATCGACTTTTATATAAAAAAATGTTCACGATCTACCTATTGAATTTGCAAGATGTAACACATATCACAAATGTTAAAAACGGATAACTTAGAACTAAAGTGTATTAATACGTATGAGCGGAATTAACGGAACTAAAAAAATATTAAGGAAAAGACAATTTATACATACACGTAACATATATATTAAATAACATATTTACATTTAATTGGAGTAGACATATTTACGTATTGAAAAAAGATAATTAATTGTCTGCGTTGACAAGTGTATGCATGTAATGAGATTTGGTAATATCGCACGCCATATTGTACTCGTAAATTACGAAGACGGCCGCGATCGACCAAAAATTGTTTCACCTGAGATCAACCATATTTAATATAAAGATATCTACTACTCATTTTTATTCGTTTTCATTTATGTTGCTTAATTTTAACTTTATTTAAATGTTAACAATACTTCTTTAGTCAATTCTTGTAAAAAAAACTTTCATGCATTTTAGATTCAATTTTTTTTTTGTGAACCCTGTTTTGATCCCGTTGTCTTCTTAATCCATTGATGACTATAAATCATCAGCAGGGATGAACCGCAGACTGAAGGGTAAATTATATGTTTACACTTAATGCTCACGGGCCTAAGTGCGTGCCTTGTTGTACTCCACATATCGATATTAATTACCCCTACACACGCTTAGGTACATCGTTAATCCGTACGTAATTACTCCTTTCACACTGCATTTATGATCCAAGAGAAAAAGTGAATCAATGATATTGAGTTTGAGTGCTTCCTTCTTACAACATTTATTCTTGCTTATCTGCATAAGCATTATATACAACGACGTAAACCGAGCTTGATTTATGCTCTCGTTTTAATTCCCCATCATTCTTACATAGTTTTATATTGAAAACAGTTATAAAGAAAAAAAAGTAGAAATTGAAAATTGTGATATATATATATATATATATATATATATATATATATATATATATATATATATATATATATATATATATATATATATATATATATATATATATATATATATATATATATATATATATATATATATATATATATCTTTATCTTTATCTTTATCTGCCCTTTTTCTACCCATTGCTGAGTGAGGGCACCCCTATGACTTAACTTTTGGACTTCACATCTGTTCACCGGTTGTCTTAGTGAAACCCGACAGGTTTTGTCATATAAGGGTAATGGCTACCTCCGTTTTCTGTCTGCCGTACAGCTTTGGAGGACACCTAGTGATTTGGTCTCAGCATGAAATGCTTCGATTTTAACCATATTGGTACACTTGGTGTGGTATTAAAATGCTGGAAAGAAGGAATTATTAGTACATACATTAGTAGCCTCAGTAGTTGAGAGCATATATATTAATTTAAAGTAGTAATTTATTTTTCGAATGAATTAGCATAAAAGTTTGTGAATACATCGGGTTCAGGTTTAGATATATTTAGGACAACAAATATCAGCAGACGGGAATATGATCAATGAAATTAACAGAAGAATAAAAATGGGCTCT
>OX463854.1:36093183-36136956 GCA_949825065.1 Odontocerum albicorne | reverse complement strand
TTTTATCCAAGAATTAAAAAAAACGCTGAACTTGAAAGACCCTACATATCAAACTTCAAGTCTTCTCTCAGAACGATATCGCACTTTGTATGATCCGACGTACAAATTCTTCCGAGAATTTTCTCGACAATTCCTCAAAAATTTCCTCAACAGCGACTGGGTGCAGCTTGGGAGCAACAAAAATGGTATCTTCAACTACGGAGATGTAACCTGCTCTTTTTAAATTTACATTACCATTTAATTTTCTATTTCTCGAATCTTCCGAAAACTACAGATATTATTTTATATGATAATGTTGGTAAGTCTCAAGCCGGGAGTCACATGTTTGATTCCCGATATAACCTAAATTATTTTAGAAAGGGTTCCGGTCTGATTTTTCCTTAAGGCCCTTTAACATCTTTCTGATTGTTAACATTGCCATCTAACAATAAACTCCCCATGTTGTATATACTGTATTAAAGTATTATACAATTTATATTATATTACATTATATAAACCTCATGCAGAGAAGAATAAAATAACCATAAGAATGTTACAATTTACAAATCAAATGTTTTGCACTTATATCAACACAGAAGAATAAATGTCAATCGGCTGGTCAATGAACTTCTAATGATAGTTTCTGGCTCTATATATTTTCCTGCTATGTCATTATCTAAAGTTGCTAATACACGATCATAAAAATAATCCAAAATTTTACAGTTAGCATTTTCATTTCATACATTTTTATTATGCTATCAACCGATAAAATTTAAGTTGTCAAAGATCACTTTAACATCAACACTATGTAGACTTAGATAAATATACACTAAAAGCAAAATAAGAATGAAAAGTGAAAATTGAGAAACCAGAGATTCGACTGAATAAAATATTTATTTCCTCTAGCTTTTATAGTTAGTTAGTAACTTTTTCTATATGTTGAGTTTCCACGGGCATATTGTAAATGCGGTTCTAGGGTACTCCATTTTGTTTTTAAAAATATCTAAAGAAGGAATAAAATAAACTGCAACCACCTTCATGATCTATAGTTCGGAAATTCTAGGATGAGTCCTGTGACAGCTCACAAATTTGCCCCAATACAACCTTATGTAATGTATTTACCTAAATTACTTGCTATTTATTAGAATTGAGGCTTATATTAAAGTTGATAAAATAATTAAAATTACTGAACATCGTTACAAGGTTGTATTGGGGAAAATTTGTGAGCTGTCACAGGACTCATCCTAGAATTTCCGAACTATAGTTAAAATATTGTTGTTGTTGTTACTTGTTCGATTCCCGTTGACCAGATTTTATGAAAAGGATTCTCGTCTTGTTTTCACTTAAAGCATTTTAAATATTTATAGTTAGTTGTAAAAAATTGGTATATGGCAATGAGTCCGCTAAGTTGTATCTATACAATTGGCATTTTTTACAATACAATTTTTTTTAGTTTGCGATTAACCGATAAAACTTAAGCTCTTAAACTAGTTTTTAACTCAACCGTTTAGGAAATTGAAACCACATATAGCCGTAGATAAAAACGAAACCTCAGAATGACAAGTGAGAATAGAAAAACTAATGTTTCGAAGAAAAAATATACCTGCCTTTTTTTTTAGTTTAAGCATAAATATGATATAAAATTGTTTGGTGTCTTAGAGCCTTAATAATAATTGAAGGAAATGACACATGTCAAGAAAGGATTTTTGATAATATGTCTTCTTTAAAGCTATTTGTATGTAGATCCAATTTTATATATAACAGAGGACTTGGACCAAATAATTATTCTGAATATTTTATATCACTATCTTTAATGTTACTGTCATTCAAATGATTCATAGAAATCTAAAAGGTTTCTTTTATTGGTATTATGGTGATTCATGGAAATCTAAAAGGTTTCTTTTATTGGTATTATGGTGATTCATGGAAATCTAAAAGGTTTCTTTTATTGGTATTATGGTGATTCATGTAAATCTAAAAGATTTCTTTTATTGGTATTATGGTGATTCATGGAAATCTAAAAGGTTTCTTTTATTGGTATTATGGTGTTTTTATACAGTTCGGATAAGATGTATTTAATAGACTCAGATAGCTAATATTTAATCTTAATTAAATTAAGTTCTTCGGTTTGGATTTTGAATGGTAACTTTGAAATATTAAGCTTACAGAAAAACAAAGATACGTGCATACATGCCATCACACCATATCGTTGTTTTTTTTTGTAGGTAAAGAGAACATATCTCCACCCCATTTAATTTATACAAAAAAAATTAAAAACACCTATTTCGCAACACCTGTCATCCCAACAATGTATGTTAGGTTAACTAATAACCGCCAGGTAAACTAAAAAGTCAACAAATTTCCGCGTGTAAAACGAGACAAGGAGGCAAACCCGGGACGATTGAATGCAAAGCAAGAATGCTAAGGGTCACGACGTTGACAATACATTGAAAATATTGTAATTTGTTTTATCAAACACTGTTTATTCAACTTTTTGGAAAAAGTGCAAAAAGTGGAATAAACGGTGTTTCTCCTTCTTCCCAGTATCATGTCAGGCCCCCCAAACGTTGAATATCACTTGAGAGTAGACATCTTTGTCCCCGGCAACCCGAAAAACATCTCCAGCGGCCCTTATGCCAGTCCAATCACGTACTATATATATATTGCGGAGCCAGGAGATTTGCCTCCTGCCAACACCTCTTCGGCCTTCTATTTTGCCTTGAATAATAAGGTGCAGTAATTTGTATTTTACTCATCTAAGTACATGACCCAAGTAGGGTACCTTTCGGATTTTAATATTAGTCAGCAACTCTTTGAAGAACCCTTGTGCTGCTGACCACATTCGTCCAGGGTATCCGTAGCATTCTTCGGTGCATCCACATTTCGAATGGTTCCAGTCGATAAACAGTGTTTGATAAAACAAATTACAATGTCTTTAAACCTCCACAATGTTAATGCCTTAACTATAAATAATACATATAAAATAAGTTATGAATAAATGTAACCAAATTCATACGAATACATACTCAAAAACAAATTGGAAAAATGGTGTTTTTATCTAAGAGGTGTTGGGTGTCATACATACATTTTTATCTAAGAGGTGTTGGGTGTCTGGTTTAAAAATCCCCGTTTACTACTTGTCATCCATAATGCATTTTTAAAACATTATTTAACGCTTATATTAAGGACTTGACTACATAATAAAAAGTGTAATCCCTGTATCTGGATAAGTATCCATAATAAAGCCATTAATTTATTTTCGATCGGCCTGGAGCGCCGAAAGGCAAGATAATTTGAGGTGAACCATATCTGAAGATGGTGTGGTAAACGCACTTTTCCTAATCTTAATCGACTGATGAAAGGATAACGACATGCTGATACTGTAAAGAAGGGCTGTCAGGATAATGGATATCAATTATAATTACACACTGGTATTACATACATACACGCCATCGTCGGGGTAGGCAGATAAGAAAGAGCACCACATTTTCCTAACTTGACACACATCATTAGCTTTAAACTCAAGCTATTAAAATATCTCGCTAACAAACTTTACACGTATACAGTTTAAATTTTTTTTTTTTATTTTACACACAAGAAATATACATAATTTGCGATAAAAACAACAGGTAATTTAATTCAGGCACACTCTTTTAATTGATCTGGGTTTGTTGCCTTTCATTTGTCGTGTCCCCAGTAAACTAGGCTTTTGCCTGTATCTCACTGAGGACATATAGCATGAAAATATAAATCGATACTTCTTTCCAATTTTGGATTATGTAAAACCCCGTTGCACATTCTCATCAACCTGACAAACAGTGAGACTCAATTACATATGTATACATCACGCGAAATCAAACTCCTCACACTTCATCACTCCAGACACATCAAAACATTCATCTCATTATATACTGCACACAATCATTAAGAAAATAAATACATTTATACAAAAAATATAAATATGTTATAAAACACCACACTCAAGAGCTCACAAAAACCTCTTCCACAAGTCATTCCTTTTGCAAGCCCAAGCACTCAAACTCCTGTCGCAATAACAACCACGATCCGATCGACTGCCTAAACTGGTTTCCTCCCTTTACCTTTATTGAATTCAGCACGTTGAATGTGCAGGCTGGAAGATTTTTTTTTATAATACAAAAATGTAATACGAGTACAATATTTTATCCCCACAAGTGAGTGGCTGGAAATATGTGTATCATAGACTCCAGATTCTCGCACTGTCTCTATTGTATAATATAATTAACTGTCCCACCACCCCCTCCTATCTCGTCGAAAATATTAAGCGTCTTTCCTATCATAGACTTGCGCTACGCTCTAACATAGATTGTTTATTGGCCTTTCCAGTTCACCGCTCTTCTTTTTTTACGTCGTCCTTTACTGTTCATACAGTTAGACTTTGGGACCAGTTACAAACCAATGTTAGACTAGCTCCATCTTTGGCATGCTTTAAAAAGCGATTGAAAAAGTCTTAATTTCTTGTCAGTAAATAAACGTGTTTCATCCATTTCTTTTCCTTTCATTGATGATATCTCACTTGTTCTTTTATTATGTACATGTTCATAAATTTCATAAAGATGAATAATCATTTCATTTTTTTTGCGCCCATGTAACTTCCTTTGTTTACTTTTGTCTTGTGGGCTGGAAGAGATTGCCATCTGGCAATTCGAACGCCAAGTTGTTTTTATAATGAACTGCTAAATAAATTAATTAATATATTGTTAAGGCATTAACGTTGTGGAGGTTTAAAAACATTGTAATTTGTTTTATCAAACACTGTTTATTCCACTTTTTGTAACGGTATAACCCTATCTGTTTCAAGGCTGTTTGTTTGTGCTCCCCTGAAGATCAGGTGTGCACCTTGAAACCGGTAGGGTTATACCGTTACAAAAAGTGGAATAAACAGTGTTCGATAAAACAAATTCCAAAAAATTTATTAAATCAATAAACGGTAACAATGATGATTTTATACAGCCCTGTTTTGAATTATACATTACCTCAAAAGACATGTTGTTTTGACAACTATTATATGTACGTTTTTACTTTTCCATTTAATGACAATCTCTTGAAAGCTTCATCTTTCAGTGATGAATGAACGCCGAATACAGGTACATAGCTTGTTTATTCACCGGAGACGGTTTAGGGTAATTTGTTCAACAATTCAATTGGGTCCCCGTGGAGGCTGGAAGTGACTTCCGTGCGTGCGTATGTCGAATAATTCATTTTGGATTGCATGATCCAGGCAAGACTGGGTGGATGGCATAGTAATTGGTTTACAAATAATGTATAATGATTTAAGAATAATTGAGTGTTTGTAAAAGACACTATTCCGTTTTTTTTCGTATCTGAATTAGGGTTTAGGACATATTGAAAGCGTGGCTGGAAGACCATTTTGTCTTCGGCCTCAGTAAGTGAGCCTTCGGGCTAAGAACTTCTGGAGTAGGCAAGGAACTTGCGGATCGTCATTGAACGTGTTAGCAATAAAACCGCTAACACTGTTGATGGTTTGTGTTCGGAGGATCAGTCCGACTTTGGAACACCTTACTCCTTCATCGGAATTATGAGTTGAGATTGACGTGGGATATTTTTTTTATGTTTGAGGTTGTTAGCAAAAACCATGGGGGTAGGGAGGAACGAATATAATTTGTTTCATATGTGAAAGTTATAAAATACATATATGCTACATACAACTTATTTTTTTATATGTCACAAGCGTTTATATGTACGAGTATATACAGAGAGAAAAGATAGAGATATATTCACAAATATGGTATGTATAGATATTATATTTTATAATATATAACAAAGATGGAGGGGGAAGGGGAATAACGGTGTGACTTTAAGATAAATATTTTAAATAGGTATATACATGAACAGTACCGATCGAGCATTATTACCAGACAAACTGTTTTATCAGACGAACTATTTTGTCAGACGAACTCTTTTACCAGACGAACTCTTTTATCAGACGATCTCTTTTACCAGGCGAACTCTTTTACCAGGCGAACTCTTTTACTAGACGAACTCTTTTACCAGGCGAACTCTTTTACCAGACGAACTCTTTTACCAGACGAACTCTTTTACCAGACGAACTCTTTTACCAGGCGAACTCTTTTACCTGGCGAACTCTTTTACCAGGCGAACTCTTTTACCAGACGAAATATTTTACCAGACGAATTCTTTTACCCGAAAATCATACCTTCGTTGTCTATGGTCCCAATGCATGGTTCGGTCTAAACACAAAATAATAATTTTAAACAAAAAATATTGTGATTTGTATACTAACTCGGACCTTATGGTATATGCTCAAACTATAGAGTGAGGTAATGAAATCTCGTGACTACCTTGTTTAAGGAAGCAACGACAATTTTGGTATGAAATTTTACTTTAAAAACTTATTTTTCCGGTAAAAAACATAGGTAAGTTAATATATAGTGTTAAGGTCGGTCTATAAATTTGGGTATACGTGTTTTATGGTATTTATTGAATCAGATACTTTTTTTAGTATAAGGTGAAATGACAAAGAATATAAACGTATATTCTCAGTAGTAAAATGATAAAATTAATTAGAAAAAAATAGTTAAAAATATTTTTTTAACTAGTATAATACGAGTATGTTACCTCTATTTATTTAATGTTGTTTCATTATCTAGCTGAATTTCAAATCCACTTAGTTCTTAAAATACAGGTTGAATATAAAAAAAATAACCTTGGGCTCGTCCGGGATTTGAACCCGGGACCTCTCGCACCCTAAGCGAAAATCATACCCCTAGACCAACGAACCGATTGGTTTACAGTAGACAAACAATCATTGGTATAATCAAATTGAACTGAAATAAAAGTCGTTAGAAAGTGAAAGGTGATTTTGAAAACATGTGCTAGATCTCTAGGTCAGCCAGTGAACTTTACGGACCTCTCTCTTGTGTCTATAGAGATATACACGTGCAATATAATATTTTCATGTTATTTGCTTTCATTCTTTATCAAGAGATGGTGTAGGTAAAAAAAACTTGAAAAGCCAAAACTTACGATAAGACGACAATGTCATATGGTCTTAAAAACTCGACTGATTCTTAAAATAATATTATGACAACTTCCATATCATACATACATAAATACTATAATCCAGTTTCCCTTCTGGGGTAAGCAAGATGGAGGAGAGGCGATTGAGATGGTATGGGCACGTTGGACGAAGAGCACCCGATCACATTGTGAACCAGGCAATCTCCATGGATCTTCCTCGAATAACAACCAGAGGAAGACCAAAAAATTCATGGGTGGTACAAAAAGATAACCTGATGCAGAGGCACGGCCTGGGGGACGTAGTCCGGGAAAGAAGAGCATACAACCTGAGGACGAGGAGAGCTGACCCCAACAGTTTTCGCAGACAGTGAGTTGGGATGGAGCCAGGGAGAAGAATAAGTTTCCCTTCTGGGGTAGGCAAAGAGAGCAGAGTACCAGACTTTCCTATCTCGACATCCATGCACCGTCTCACACAGCTCATATGATTATTTGGCTTCTTACATTTCTTTCTTTCAAAATATCATTCACTTGATCCAACCATACTTTCCTTTGTCTTCTTCTACCACGTATTGCACTCAAATTTGCACTGTTATATATATTTTTTATTATTCTTCATTCATTCGTTCCACTAACCCAAACCATCTCAAAGTTATCTACTTTATCTTAGTCAACACATCGGCAAAGTGGTGAAAATAGTTTTCTTCCATTCGAGAGTTTCGATTTCGTTTCCATACAGTAATCAAAATATAAAAATTTGGTCCAGTTTGCTTTTTTTGTACATAACGTCCCATTACTATTTTTATGATTAGCTGGAAGAAATTGCCATATTGGAAGAAATGTACAAGAGGTTATTGTACATTATTCAATTGAGCCATTGAATGCTATGTAAAGTATATGAACTTTGTCCGTCTTTGTGAGGTTTATGGGCACATGCTCACGTATGTGTTTAAGGATTTCGTGGGGATAGATAGTCATTTAAATGATTTATGCGACCACGTAACTTGCTTCATTTACTTTGTCTGGTTGGTTGGAAGAGATTGCCGCCTGGCAATAAGCCCGCCAAATTTTATTTGCAATAAAAGTGTTAAATAAATAAAAATAAATAAACTTTTACATATATGCTATCGTCTCCCTGTCGGGGTGGGCAAAGAGAATAGAACTCCAGATCTTCATATCGTGACACACACATTTCGCCTCTTCTATAATCACACCACCTCTACGACTTCTTTGACATTTTTACATTTCCTTCTTTTAAAATATCATACTTTATCTGGCTGGATCAAGTGTATGATTCCTGTATTACACTTTACACTAACATTTACACTGTACATTTTTTTTTGTAAGTCTTTCTACATTCAAACGTTTCACGTGCCCAAACCATCTCAGAGTGTCCTTCATCCTACTCAACAACCAGTCTTAAATTTACATTCATTCGTAACAACTTCATTCTGGTTTCTGTAATAAATTGTCGCCCCAAGTATTATTCGCAGTACATGCATTCCTGCAACATTTATTAGGCTCCCTTCAGTACTTTCCACGTCCAAGTGTCACTTTCATACTTCAAATCTAGTAATTCATTCCTGTTGTGATCTATATATCACCTAAGCTAATTTTGATAATATCCGATTCGAATTTAAAGGGACTTTTAAATTGAGCGGTTCTTTTTAAATTTTTGGATAAAACACAGATGGCGTCGCGAACTTGCCTGTGTCTTGTGACATTTGAGAAGGTAATGTATGACATTTATTAAAAATGAGTCGTATACAATACAACGACGCGTTCAAATTGTTCAATTATTTTATATATTGTAATCTCCGGAAACGGTGATGTTAATTGGCGACCAAGATCATGTGATCTGACACCGTTGGACTATTTTCTCTGGGACTACGTGAAAAACCAGGTCTATAAGAATGACCCCCAGTCAATTTCTGAGCTGAAAGTCGAAATAATTCGCGTTAGAACCGCAATTATGCCAAAATGTCATCGAAAATTTTGACAAAATATTGGACATCTGTGGAGCTGCAAGAGGTGGACATTTGGCGGATATTGTTTTTTTGTGTTTAAATGTCATACATTATATACTTCAATGACCAATAAAAAGTTTTTTTGAAATCAAAGCAAATTGTGTGTTTTATTCAAGAATAAAAAAAAAATTAATTAAAAAACCGCTAAATTTGAAAGACCCTTTATGTTTTTTAGTGCCCTGTTAACTTTGTTTCCTATCGCTACACGCCGCTCGATATCTTTCGTAACTCTATAATAGCAGAATTCGTTAACTTGCTCTAATATTTCGCTGCTTACCTATACATCGTATTAACTCCATTCTCACTTTTCTATCATCATGACTTTGAATTTCCTATCATTGATTCTCAGATCTTTCTTTCTCATCAAACACCACCTTCCTATCTTAACACTCAATGTGTATATATTGATTTTTAATCTGTCACTAATAATTTGTTCGAATTACGAGTAAGAGCGTTCTTGGTGAGAGTCTTCTCTGTATTGTATTTTTATTATTATTAAAATAATATCTTAACGTTAACCGAAACTGTGTAGGTTACCCTTCCCTTCAGCCAAAGAGAAACTCGAGTCAAAATGTCCATCCTTGGGGATATAAGTCAGAGGGATTAATGCTAAAGAAAAGAAGTAAAGTCCTACATTACATATTATGCCCTAAGGGATATTCCGAGGAGAGTATGGAGGCACGAGTCAGTCTTTGGTCACACTAAGATTTACGGTCTGGGCCTTGAATTAGACGGGATTAAGATGTGACACTCAGTTGCAGCTTCCGAGTGATTTATCACCTTTTTGCCTCTGGACGTGTTTGGGGGGACAATGTTAGACTAGCTTCTGCGTAGGTTCTTGCTCTCTTAGAGAAATTGATTTTCCCCTTTTAGAAGTAATGAAAGAAAAAAGCTTATACGGGAAACTCTTGATGGCATAAAAAAAGGAACGAACTAAGCTTGAAAAGAAAAGTTAAGATTTATTGAAATTTGTATGTATTTGGAATTAAAAGTACACTGCACGATCTTGAATATAAAACATTTTAAAGTAAAACATGAAAAAGTTTATTTGAATCCAAGGCTTCTCGTACCGCTCAGTTTTTTCATCAAAACCTCATTTAACATCTATCTGGTTGGCTGGAAAATATTGAACTATTGTAATTAATTCCCCAGGTTGTACTGTAGGTATGTACGACGAAAGTGTATTAAAATATATACAATGAAGTATTAATACCCTTTGACTATAGCAATTACTTTGAGTATAGTATTTTAAATAAGTAACAAAATCGGCTAAGACGATAGTCCATAACAGTATTTTAGTTCCAACTTTGATGTATGGGATTGAAACGTAGACATGGAAAAATACTGAAGAGTCGAATAAATGCTGTAAAAAGGAAGTTGAATATATTTTGGAAAAAGGAAAAGTAAGAAGGAACAGAAATCATAGGAGGAGTGTGTATACGGAAGAGATGATATAAGTATATCAAATAGGAAAGTCCGACGCTCTGTCCTCTCTGCCTTCCCTACCAGGGAAGTAGCATGATGGTATGTATATTAATAAGTAACAATATTTGAAAAATGATTTTTTCTCCTTGAAGGCCTTTTAAACATATTTCAGGTGTAATATACAAAAAAACATAAATGCTGTCTGTCGAATAAAAAGTTTTCGGATTCCATATACCAAATTACAGAATACACCATTTTAAAGACCTTAATTTTTTTTTAAATCATACGTCCTTTTACTTAAGTTTATACAACATGCTACACAAAACAACCATAAAGAAAAACACAACTACAACTTTCATGTTACACAAAACAAAACCATAAAGAAAAACACAACTACAAAACATTTCTCCATCTTGTTGAAACCGACATCACGTTTATAACACCTTTATTGTAAATTTTACCTGTGCTCTATTCCACATTTTAATGGATCTAACATACTTGGATGTTACTCCTTAAGCTTTAGTAAAGATCTATGCACCAGTCTGTAGAGATATACAACAGGAAAAATAACTAAACTTTTGTTATTTGACAATTTTTGTCTAATGTATTGTATACCAGACAATAACTTACTTCATCTTGAATTGAGATTGTTCTCAGTGCCGTATTCACAAACAGCTATTAAATCATCACTCGCACACGGAATGACCTTATTAAATAAATTTTTCAATTTATACCTTTCATATTATAGCACACAAATTGAGGATTGAGTCACTTAATAAATTTTGTAGGTATAACTGAGCCAATAGTAATAATAACATAACAAAATTCAAGAAATAATATATTGTACTATAGTACATGGTACTTATTTATAGTTAAGACATTATCATTTATTTGTTTATTTTATTTATTTAACTCTTTTATTGCAAATACAATCTGGCGAGTTGATTGCCAGGCGGCAATCTCTTCCAGCCAACCAGACAAAAGTAAATGAAGCAAGTTACATGATCGCATAAATCATTCAAATCATTTGTGAGCATATGCTCACAAACCTCACAAAGACGGACAATCACCCGAATATTCTTTTTCATATAAAGTGAGTGAATGTCCTTTTTCAACATCGTGGAGGTATAAAGCCATTGCAATTTGTTTTATCAAACACTTTATTCCACTTTATGTAACGTGCTCCCCTGATGATGAGGTAAAAACCTTGAAACCGGTAGTGTTATACCGTTACATGGCGTGGAATGGACAGTGTTTGATAAAACAAATTACAACACTAATATAGGTTTAAAATGACTCACACAAATTACGAGTACATTATTTATATCATACATAGTCAAATGAATGTTTTTTTAAATCTATTTTGTGAACTAAACTTTTTGATTTATCTTAAAAGTGTAATATTTTATTTTACATCTGTATAATTTTTTTATTTTATTTTAAAACAAAGTGAAATACTGTACAAACATTTGTCAAGGCTATACCTATATATAAATTTATTACTTAACTAATCTTAATTATATGTTATAATTTATGAACTTACTTAATCTTATTTTCCTACATATCATTTTATTTTTATTTTTTACAATCTTAATATATATGATTTCCTAGAAATAATTAACACCTACATACTACTTATAACTAGATAACAATTCTTACACTAATTATTTAGCAAAAACAAGTCCACTCGTTCAGGCTACTTGTATTCCATCACATTCACTCAGACCTTTAACTCAGATATGTATATAAATAGAACATTTCATATATTCTATTTAAAATTCAACAAAAACATTTATGCTTCTCGCGAATTACACGTTAGCATTCTAAAGTTATATTTCCCGAATAATGTATACTCAAATACTCAAACATTATTTAATAAAGATTTACATAGAATAATTTACTAATTAGTAAGTTCAATGGTCAAATGGGATAGATTAATAAAAATACCTTCTAAAGGGATTGTTACTCTAGCAGCAACGTTTCAAAAATACATTCTACAGAGCTTGTTACACTAGTAACGTTCCAAAAATACATTCTAAAGGGATTGTTACACTAGCAACGTTCCAAAAATACATTCTAAATGGCTTGTTATACTACTAGCAACGTTCCAAAAATACATTCAAAAGGGCTTGTAACACTAGTAACGTTTCAAAAATACATTCTACAGGGCTTGTTACACTAGTAACGTTCCAAAAATACATTCTAGTAACGTTCCAAAAATACATTCTAAAGGGCTTGTTACACTAGCAACGTTCCAAAAATACATTCTAAATGGCTTGTTATACTACTAGCAACGTTCCGAAAATACATTCTAAAGGGCTTGTTACACTAGTAACGTTCCAAAAATACATTCCAAAGGGCTTGTTACACTAGCAACGTTCCAAAAATACATTCTAAATGGCTTGTTATACTACTAGCAACGTTCCAAAAATACATTCTAAAGGGCTTGTAACACTAGTAACGTTCCAAAAATACATTCTAAAGGGCTTGTTACACTAGTAACGTTCCAAAAATACATTCTAAAAGGCTTGTTATACTAGTAACGTTCCAAAAATACATTCTAAAGGGCTTGTTACACTAGCAACGTCCAAAAATAAATTCCTTTGTATTATTTTATTCGTTTTGGAAATTTAATAAATGTGATTACTTCTGTTAGCACTGGCATCGATGTCTGTGATGTTTGGGGATATATAATCTAGGTAATTAAGACGAAATAATGATGTTAAATGGGACTAGTTTAGAAAATACCGAGACGATGTTTAACAATAGCTACCCCATTTAACGGCGTCATTTCTATATTCTTTCGTGAAGAATTATTTAAGGGAATGAAAGACACATTAATTCTTAAATTCGTATCACCGTGAACTATCAGTATGTGTCACACAAATATCAAAATATCAACCTTCGTGGCCTGGTTGATAAAACGCTTGTCTTCCAACCCGGAAATTGCTTGTTCGATTCCCAGATTTTTAAAAAGGTTTCCAGTCTGGTATTCACTTAAAACCTCTCTAACAACTTTTTGGTTGGTTGGTAGATATTGCCACATGGCAATAAGCCCGCCAGGCTGTAAAATGTATAATACAACGCAAAGGCTTATATATTGTTTATAGTTAAGGCATTAACGTTGTGGAGGTTAAAAGACATTGTAATTTGTTTTATCAAACACTGTTTATTCCACTTTTTGTAACGGTATAACCTTACCGCTTTCAAGGCTTTCACCTCATCTTCAGGGAAGCACAAACAAGACTGACTTCCCTGAAGATGAGGTGAAAGCTTTGAAACCGGTAGGGTTAATACCGTTCCAAAAAAATACCTTAGTACCGTTACTAAAAAGGGAATAAACAGTGTTTGTAAAACGAAAAATTACAATGGGTCATATTTTACGACCTTCAGATCATACTTACCCTAATTTAAATATAAGAAACCTGACAAGTAACATTACGTATGTTTTTCATGTTACACAAAAAAAAACCATAAAGAAAAACACAACTACAAAACATTTATTCAAACAATATCAATGGCATATTAAGATACTTTCCAAAAATATTCTTCACAAACCATTCGGCATTTCTTAACGAGAATAAATAAATAAATAAATAAATAATATATAAATAAACAACAATAACATACGTAAATAAATTAATATGTCAAGTATTCTGCATAAGATGTCATAAATAAATCATACATCTCATCTCAGGAAGCATGAGTCTTCCTGTTATTTTTTTTATCTATTCATTTTATTTTTGTTCTATGCATTCGATGGCTGTGGTCTAACGCAGGGGTCTCCAAACTACGGCCCACGGGCCAGCACCAGCCCACGAGCACAACCAATCATAACCATACCAGTCATAGTTTATTTTAATTACATTGTAAAATTTACACTTGCCCATAAAAGTACCAACCGAAATTGCGAACGGAGTGGAGTCCACCCCCGCACCCTGCGCCATAGATATCTCACTCCCAATATGAAAATTTGCGCATAATTCAAAACTACAGTACGTTGGTATGATGAGTTAGCTAGGTATTGGCCCTTGGGACTTAGTGGAGGAGTCAGTGTGGCCCTTAGGCTAAAAAGTTTGGAGACCCCTGGTCTAACGGATAACATTCACCCGACGCCCCAGGTTCGATTTCTGGGACTCTGTACTGGTTTTTTTACATTGCGACCACATTTTACACGTGTATTTATCTTTCCCAGTAACTTATACGTTGCTTATCTCAAATTCTTATTTTTTAGCGTTATTAAGCCATATACAAAAAGCGTTATATAAAACTCTGCTCTGTGAAAATATGTAGCTAACTTAACCTACCGATCGCCGTAGAAGTTGAATATCTTTGCTATCGGAACTGATCTGGGAAGACTGTGTGCTCGCTTAAGTGCAACAGCTTATACATAATAAACCAATAAACATACAAGCGTCTTTCATCCACTGGATGGCTGACAATTATTTTCTATCACAAGCCTTTTAATTTTATTTGAGTAAAACCTGACTATAATAACTTCATTACCACGGTGTACTACACTTTCGTTATAACATGTAGCCTGGCGAGGTTATTGTCATGTGACAGCCTCCAACTAACCAGAGAGATGTTAAAGAGGCCTAAATTGAAAACAAGACTTCTTCTTCCCAGTATCATGTTAGGTCCCTCCAACGTTGAATATCACCTGAGAGTAGGCATCTTTGCCCCCGGCAGCCCGAAAAAGACCTTATACCAGTCCAATTACGTATATTGCGGAGCCAGACTAAAATCCTTTTTAAAAAAAAATCTGGGTTCCAGCGGGATTTGAACCCGCAATCTTCAGGCTGGGAGACAAGCATCATATCAACTAAGCCACGGAGGTCACACGTTAGTTTTTATAGTAAATTATAAAACAACTTCTTTATCGCGTATAGTTACATTTTTCGCAATATGCCAAATCGTTGAAATGGAGGTACGGCGTATGTGAAGGTATAAATCCTGAAGAACAAAAGGCTTTAAAGGAAATTTATACAAGACAAAGAACAATAGCGGCGACACCTCGAGTGTTTCTCAAGACGTCTTGTGCCCCGCGAATTCAATTGACGGTGCTGCACGCTTATAGGATTACCGAATGGCATACCTTTGCCTTCCTTCTCCCACTGTGAGGAGGAAAAGTAAACGTATAAACAAAAATCCAGGAGAATTTCTAATAAAAGCAACAAAGAACAATATACGTTCATACATATAATACGCTTTGTACCTTTTAGGGTGGACAGAGAGAACAAATCTTCAAAATTCATTTCTAAACACATAATTTTCCCCTCATCCACATTCAAATACATCGTCATACATAATCTTTTACCATCCATACTCGGCACTGTACTTGTTTCTAAATCTAGGCTATTTGACGTAATCATGTTTTATTCGATCTTCTTGCACTACTCGCTTAGTGATTCTTTCGTCCTTCATTCTCTCCACATGCCCAAACCATGTTAAAGCTCATTTTTTCTTCTTCTCCCTGTCTCCATCCCAACTCATTGTCTGCGAAGACTGTTTGAGTCAGCTCTTCTCACCCTCAGGTTGTATGCTCTTCTGTCCCGGACTACGTCCCCCAGGCCGTCCCTCTGCATCAGGTTATCTTTTTGCACCACCCATGAATTCTTTGGTCTTCCTCTGGTTGTTATTCGAGGAAGATCCATGGAGATTGCCTGGTTCACAATGTGATCGAGTGATCTGCGTCCAACGTGCCCATACCATCTCAATCGCCTTTCCTCCATCTTGCTGTTGATGTCTGTAACACCTAGGCTTCCACGAATGCGTGAGCTTTTTATTTTGTTTCTAAGGGACACACCAGCTGACCATCTTAGCATGCGCATTTCAGCAGTTTCTAGTTGCCTAGAGTAAGAGTTATACATCGTCCAGCATTCGGAGCCATAGAGGAGTGCGGGTCTGACAATCGTTTGGTATACTTTTCCTTTTAACTTTACTGGCATTTTCGGATCACGTAGAACTCCTGTCATTGATCTTAACTTCTTAAAGCTCATTTTTTCATATTTCTATAAATATCCATGCATTAATTTCTGATATCTTCATTCCGCCTTCCTTCATACATGGATACTCCATAAATTTTACTAAGTTTAGACATACTGCATTAATTGTACTTTTATCCTTATTCACATATAAGTGAATCTTGGCAAAATAAGGGTGTGTCGAAGTGGAAGTCACACTATTATGTTTAATATTTTTTTCTTTTCTGTCATACATTATCACTCCATGTATTATTCTCAATATACGCGTTTTTGGATTATTTATTAGCCTTTTTTACTCTTTTCCACATTCATGTTTGTATTTCATACATTCAAGTCGGTACAAGAATACTGTTTTGGACTATCATCTTAGCAGATTTTGATACTGTCCGATTCGAGTATAGCATATGATTGAATAAACAAATGCAGATATGATGAAGGGAATCTTATGAATGAATAAACAAATGCAGATATATGATGGAAGCGAAATGTATGAATGAATAAACAAATGTAGATGTGATGAAGAGAAAATGATGAATGAATAAACAAATGCAGATATGATGAAGGGAAACGGATGAATGAATAAACGAATGCAACTTTAATGAAGAGAACCATATGATTGAATAAACAAATACAAATATGATGAAGGGAAACGTATGAATGAATAAATAGATGCAGATATGATTAAGGGAAACGTATGAATGAATAAACAAATGCAGAGACAAGGGAAACGAATGAATAAATAAACGTTTAGACATCATTGTATTTATTTTACTTATTTTTAACGAACTTTTTTATTCGCTTCTTACATAAAAGCGACCTATCTACAGTTTTATCTCCATATTATCAACCTTTCAGCTTTTCTCATCCTTGGATTCATTTCACAAAGCACTTCATAATAAATTCAATACAGCACAACGCCATCGGATTGCCTCAAATTTGAAATTTACGTGATCGTGGTCAAATCATTATATTTCATGCTCTGCTTTGATAAATCTGAACTCCTTCCACATAATCAATTCTACTTTCATCTGGTCTGAATTCCCGTACAAATTTTGTGTTCAAAATCCTGAAATATATCAACAATTTTAATTCTATTAATGGAAACACTTTACTTAGTGAAACGGGTGTGATTGATACGGAACTAAATTTAGAGGAAATGTTTAAAAATGTCCATTGCAGATATTAAATTATTACATCTTACTGATATTGAACCAAATTTAGAGGAAATGCTTAAAAATATCCATTGCAGATATTGAATTATTATATCTTACTGATATTGAACCAAATTTAGAGGAAATGTTTAAAAATATCCATTGCAGATATTGAATTATTACATCTTACTGATATTGAACAAAATTTAGAGGAAATGTTTAAAAATATCCATTGCAGATATTGAATTATTACATCTTACTGATATTGAACAAAATTTAGAGGAAATTTTTAAAAATATTCATTGAAGATATATCTTTATAAGACCTTCATAAATATGCATGTCTTCTAATCTGGGGGTTGCGGGTTTAAGTCCTGATGGTACCGGTACATTTTTTTTAAATAGTTATTTTTTATTATTATTTTGTGTACATACTAAAACATGGTACATCTAGCTGGTTTATTGCTTTACAGCAATTTCTTTCTATCAACCAGTACATCTAGGAGACATAAAACTGTTTTAATCCATAGCTGACTATGCAAAAAAAATAATGGTTCTAGTCTAGTTTTCAATTACGCTTTCTTTAATATATTTATGGTTACTAAGATGAGATTGTAATATGATAATAAACCCACGAAGTGAAGTGAAAATGAAAATAAATACACAAATATAAATAAATAACTAGAAACTTATATAGAACTATTTCAATGGAGGTTACACCAAAAGCGTGGACCTATCGGAAATCGAACCAAGGACGACTGGGAGTAATACAAACATATTTACCACTAAGATAAGACACCGACTGTAGACGTGAATGTCAAGAAAAAAGTTATTCATTGTATTAAACACATTTCCGTATACAGTGTAACCTGTTAATTCCATTCAATCAAAAATATTTTAAAAAGTCAAGTAAAAAAATCACTCTCGGACCCATTATTAATATACCATAGATAAAATTAAGTGGAGATCTTATCTCTTTGCCAACACAGATAAATATTAATTATGCTTTTATTATTCATTTGTTTATATTTGTAATTTTCCATTCAACTCTTTTTCTATATTCAAGATGGCTCTATTATAAAAAAATATTGGGTATCAACAGAAGTTCAACCCGTAGCCTCCGAGACGGAAGACAGGCGTCTTACCAACTAGGCCACGGAGATTGTCTATTCTTAATGTTCTTTGTACATATTAGTGAGTATGTTTTTAATAATAAAAAAAATACTTTTTGTATATCGCCGTTTAGAAAGCAGACTCCTCAAGGGCGCTTTAACCCTGAGAGATCGGCGCACTGCTATAGCAGTGGAAGAAATTTGTTCTACCCTTGTATTCTAAAATGAATATCATTCATTTAGAATACAAGGGTACATATTCTAAAATATATTTATGTTGTAAAAATATATTTTTTTTGTTTTTTTGTTGTTTAAAATAAATATTTATCACGAACGTCCGAATCGTAAATATATCTGAGCACTAGATAGACAATTATATTTTTTTCTCGTAGCGCTCTCAGGGTTAAATAATTTATAAAATAAACGTCAACCTTAAAAATTGATATGTAATAAAGAATATTTATTAAAAATCATTTTGAAAAATTATATTAAATATTTTGCATCAAATCTGATTTGATAACACTCCTAAGTTATTAAGCTTGTTAGTTTGATGCATCAATTAAAATACTTCGGCGTTTCGCTGATTGGATAATTACAGTTTTCCGAGTAATTTCTTAATTCTGACAAACGCGTTCTAAAAGTTAATTTAGCAGCGCCGCGCCTATCATTTGATGACATGTTCAAAAATATATATTTGAAGAACAATTAACCATATTTATTTTCCATAATTTTTAAGTGGATTTAATTTTGAATATTTTTTTAACTTTTTAATTGAGTGCAGAAGTCGTCTATTGGGGAGTATAATATTTTTTGTGCCAATTTGTTATCGAAATGTTTTAATTTTTAGTTGTTCGGGTGAACCTCGATCTAAGGTACAAGTTGAATTAGAATGCCCTCAATATGTTCCATGGTTTAATCTTCGGACCAACATTAGACTCGATTTTAAAAGACTTGGGTTTGTGCGGAATTTGCATGAGAACAAAAAAAAGGTTTCAAATGAGGAAATACATGATAAATTTTATTGATTTTAATGAGAAGAAGGATAAGAGCAAGATTAATGCTGTATAGATAGATATGTACAGTAAAACAAAATTGTGGAGTGTCAATGTATGAAATAAACGGGACATTACAGGGCATTGTTGTTCGAGACAACATTAAATTAATTTAACTCTATTTATTAATTTACTTTTTCAGGTCCCTTGCACATTACAGGTTTCCCTAATTCGTACAAGGACCAAACATAACAAGTACAAAAAAAAAACATGTATATAACCGTTCAACGTTTCAAGACTTATGAAGAATATTGTCAAAATGTATATGTTATTACACTAAAACACTATGACAAAATGTAGCCAGGAAGATAACATAAAAAGATGAAATTATTTCAAGTACTACACTAAATTCGATGTTTCCTGAAGGAGCTAAGTGACACATGAAATACGTCTATATGAGGACACACACGGTTGAACAGTGTGATTCTCCCCCTACCGGCATCTACAAAGGCAGGTCGGTTCTATGGGACCAATCTATGGGAGCGTTGTCTCAAATAATTATCCGGAACATACAAACCATGACTGCTCAGGACGGATTGGTTAACTAAATTACCCCTGAGCAAGCAAAACAAATGGACACCCAATCGAAGATGATGTTCCACTCTCTAATGATCTGTAATTAAGCATCCTCAGTAAAGAAGACACTTGGATAAAGCCAGGGATAATATCCATACTCTCTCATGTAGAGACAATGGAAAAATCTTTTCTGAACAAGGGTTCAGAAAGAAAGGTCTAGCACGTATTCCTTGCTGGCACCCATATTATATAGCAATATTCCAAATGAATTCTGACCAAAGAATTATATAATATCCTGAGTATGTAGGTATCTGTGAATAGTTTGGATGTACGTATTAGAAACCCAAGCATTTATTTGCTTTATTGCAGACTGATTTGGTTTGCAAATCAAACGAAAGGTCACTTTCAAATAAAACACCCCTAAGTCCTTTCTTTTATCCGTCCTGGCCATTCATAAGCTTACGGAAATAAGTAGTTCTTCGTGCTCTTACACATGAAATAATAAAACATTTTGACACGTTAAACAAAAGTTTGTTACGAATAATCCATTTATAATATAATACGAGTATATAACATGACATATGTATTATTGATATCATCCTGGAGATTCCTACTGTCGTCAACGCTCGATATTTTTAGAAACAATTCGCAAATAGTAAAACATTTGAGGGAATTATATCTTTACCATCATTAATAAAAAATAATAAAAAGCATTGGCCCTAAATTTGATCCTAGCGGAACACCTGAGTTAACATGGAAATTGATCAGTTATACCCTATAAGAAACAAACTGTTTTCGATTTCGAAAATAATGAGCGAATAACTTTAAAAGTGGTAAATCACAGCCAAACCTGCTCAATTTTTGAACAAGTGTGTCATGATTAACTTTGTCAAATGCTTTTGCAAAGTCACTATATGCACAATCTATTTGTGTTTTTCCATCTAGTGATTTAGCTACATAGCTGGTGAATGTAATCAAGTTCGTCTATGTAGAGCGTTAAGCTCTGAATACATGTTGTTCATATATTATTAATGGATCAATTTGAGGTGAAATACAGCCATATATAATTAATTCTAATACTTTTGCAGGAGCCCAAAAAAAATTATACTGGTCGTTAATTCTCGACACATGACCTCTGTCCCGATTTGTGAATTAACTCCTTCATTTCATATTATAATTTGCCATTGTAGGGAATACCGACATCCCTAAATATTGTCAACATGCACGGTCAACGGTCATGAATCAACCTTTAAATATGTACAAAGATCACATACCAGAACGTCAATAATGTTTACACGCAAATAATATTTACGTCGCATTCCACGGTAGAGAGAGAACGCATCGCGTTGTCTCGCCGTTCCGGCAATAAATATTCTACCCACTATATCATTGGCAACGTCTGCGACCACCTCGGTACGCACAGGAGTGAGATCAAAATATACCGCGGACGCATTCACGCGCCCCGTTCTGAAATTGTATATATACCTACTTATCGACAAATAAAGAGCACTTATTATTATTCACATGACCATTCATAGCTGTTTACTATTTATCGATTATTCACTCTCACTTTTTCGCATTCCTGAATCGACGTTTTTTATTTTAAATACAAAACAAATCAAAATCATCACGACGTATCAAATTAAGCATCCCGCTAAATTGGTGACCCCGCACGAAAAGTAAACACGTATTTCGACTATATCGAGTGTTGCCGACTCGATAAACACCGTACAAGTGCAACCCGACACCGGCATCAGCAGCAACGCGATGAGCATCATGAACAGTTTCGTCAACGACATCTTCGAGCGCACCGCCGCTAACGCCAACCGCCTCGCCCACTACAACAAGATGAGCATCATCACCAGCAGAGAGATCCAGACCACCGTCAAGATTCTACTCCCAGGCGAATTGGCCAAGCACGCCGTCAGCAAGGACACCAGAGCCGTCACTCAGATACAACACTTCATCTGATGTGGACGAGCCTGACGCCAGCTCATGTGAGGTCAGTCCTGGCGATCAGCCAAACGACTACTAGGATTGCCTCCCTCGACGAACTACTGACCGAGAAGATGCTGGAGCAGACAAGCATCGCTACAACATCGATACAACCACGCTACAACCACGCTACAACCACGCTACAGCCACGAGCACCGCAGACTCCACCATCATCAAGCACCTGCAGATCAACCCTCCACATCGGACGCCATCTGCAACTTGATCTACACAACCAAGCATCGACGACCAACGCACCGCAGACAATCCGAATTTAGCGAGACACGACCAAACCTACCCCCCGCTTCCGCATCACCCATCTGTACGACACTGCAGATCCGGGAAAAAACGCCGCTCGCTGCTGTTATCCACGTACCTACTTCGACAAAGGGAAACGGATAACCAGTCCAGGCGCCAGATGCACCAGAACCTAGCGTTTCGCGTAGGGCGCGCTCCCTACCCTCACTAGGAGGGGAGCCATGTAGGGAATACCGACATCCCTAAATATTGTCAACATGCACGGTCAACGACCGATGAATCAACCTTTAAATATGTACAAAGATCACATACCAGAACGTCAATAATGTTTACACGAAAATAATATTTACGTCGCATTCCACGGTAGAGAGAGAACGCATCGCGTTGTCTCGCCGTTCCGGCAATAAATATTCTACCCACTATATCATTGGCAACGTCTGCGACCACCTCGGTACGCACAGGAGTGAGATCAAGATATACCGCGGACGCATTCACGCGCCCCGTTCTGAAATTGTATATATACCTACTTATTAATTTCCCCGTTCTGAAATTGTATATATACCTACATTAACGCGTTTTCATTCAAAATAGTTACATTTCGCTTTTGTGTCCTTTAAGTGCAATATTGGACACAAAACTATTAAATAATACATATATTACTACATTATATCATATTATTTATATTTCATTTAAAATGAGGCCAAGATTTTTATGTCATTTTAGTGAATTCTTGCATACAAACCATAAAATGGTACATTTCGTTAAACCATTAAAAAGTAGATTATACGAGTATATATTTTTTTACAATGTTTGGCAATGTAATTTACTTTTATCTAACATTGTTTATTCCACTTTTTGTGACGGTATAACCCTACCGGTTTCAAGGCTTTCCCCTCATCTTGAAACCGGTAGAGTTATATCGTCACAAAAAAATGGAATCAACAGTGTTTGATAGAAATAAATTACAATGTCTTTAAACCTCCACAATGTTAATGCCTTAACTATAAACAACAATATTTGGCAATATATATAGGTACACACACATCTTCTACACAAATATGGTCATTTAGATGATATTTGTGTAGTTTTCTAAATTTTTTTCATGCAAAACCATTAACTAGTGCATTTAACTTTACATTTTACCACAGAAGCACGATTCGTTCCAAATATGGCTATTTCGATGGTCTATCGTGTCAATTTAGAGCATTCTTGCACCTAAAACCAACAAATTGTAAAGTTCATACTGTATTTTGCCATATTGCTTATATTTTATTCAAAATATGACAATTCCAATGGTTTTCATGTCATTTTGGTAAATTCTTGCATACAAAAGCATGAAATTGTGCGTTTCGTACTATATTTTGCCCAATAAACGCGTTTTCATTCAAAATATGACCATTTCAACGATTTTCCATTCAGTTTGATACGCACTCTGCGCCCATTCTGAAATGTTATAAATACCTACGTACTATCAAATAAAGTATTCATTCACTTTCACTTTCCGCATTGCGATCTAACGTGTTTTATTTATTTATCAACAATCATAATCATCATATATACCTTTAAGGGACAATATCCCTAAACGTTCTTGCATGTTTAACCATGTAATTTCATACTACGTTTTGCCATGTAACCTCATTTTCATTCAAAATATGACCATTTCAATGGATTTTTGTGTCATTTTGGTGCATTTTTGAAAAAAAAAAACAAAAAAATGGAATATTTCATTATACATTTTACCATATAAACACGTTTTATTCAAAATATGGCCATTTTAACGATATTTGTGTTATTTTGGTGCATTGTTGCATACAAACGCATGAAATGGTATATTTCGTACTATATTTTGCCATATAAACCAGTTTTTATTCAATATATGGCCATTTCAATGATTTTTGTGTCATTTTGATAAATGCATGCATGAATTTATCAAAATGACACAAATGAAAAAGCATGAAATGGTACATTTCGTTCGCTATTTTGCCCTATAAACGTGTTTTAATTCAAAATATGATCATTTCAAAAATTTTATAAACAGTTTTGTGCATTCTTGCAAATTTAACCAAGAAATTGTATATTTTATACTATATATTGCCATTAAAAACCGTTTTCATTAAAAAATATATGGCCAATTCAAATATTTTTTGTCATTTTGGTGTATTCTTGCAAACTAAACGATGAAATTGTATGTTTCATACTATATTTTTCCTTATACCCCAACTTCACACAGATTATGACATTTCTAAAGTTTTTCTGGTAATTTTGGAGAATTCATGCAAACAAAATCATTTCATGCTCTAAATCAAATCGACCAAACTCTAATTTGCAATACAAAAAAATAATTTGCTAGAACTGTTATGAATCAAGACAAAAGTGAACGAGAAGAGCATTGACGTGATATCAAATAAGAAAATCTGCAAAATGAGTCGGAACATTTCTTAGTAATTAACTGAAATTTACTACTTTTCACTCGAAAAACTGCCATTAAAGACCAAGCTACGAATATATGTACAAAATCACGTCAGAAATATTATTTGTTCATCATGTTTCCCTGTTTATTGTCCCAAACCTCTAATTTGGCGAAATTTCAATATTCCGCGTCAATATTTTCCAGTTTTAATACCTTTGACTGCCAAAAAACCATTTGTCATAAAAAACGCTAGATTTATTATAAATCAAGACCAATGTGAAGTAAAAACGCATTGAAGTTAATTGTGATATAAAATAACCTAACCTCCAAAATGCCTAGAAACATTTCTTAGTAATATACTGAAATTCGCTACTTTTCACTCGAAAAACTGGCATTGACGACCAAGTTTAGGAATATATGTACAAAACTAAGTCAGAAATATTATTTGTTCTACGAGTTTCCGTGATTTTCGTCCCACACCTCTAATTTTGCGAAATTTCAATATTCCGCGTCAATATTTTCCAGTTTTATAAATTTTGACTGACAAAAAAAAAACAAGTTTTCGTACAAGAATGCTAGATTTATTATGAATCAAGACGAATGCGAAGTAGAAACTCATTGCAGTTAATTGTAATATAATATAACCTAACCTCCTAAATGTGTAGGAACATTTCTTACACTCGAAAAACTGGCATTGACGACCGAGTTTATGCATAAATGTGCAAAATTCCGTCGGAAATATTATTTGTTCTACTAGTTTCCGTGTTTTTTCGTTCCAAACGTCTTATTTTGCGAATTTTCAATATTCCGCGTCAATATTTTCCAGTTTTAATAACTTTGACTGCCAAAAAAACAATTTGTCGTACAAAAACGCTAGATTTAATATGAATCAACACGATTGCGAAGTACAAACCCATTGAAGTTAATTGTAAAATAAAATAACCTAACCTCCTAAATGTGTAGGAACATTTCTTAGTAATATACTGAAATTCGCTACTTTTCACTCGAAAAACTGGCATTAACGACCAAGTTTAGGAATATATATGCAATACGAGTTTCCGTGTTTTTCGTCCCAAACCTCTTATTTTGCGAAATTTCAATATTCCGCGTCAATATTTTCAAGCTTTATTACCTTTGACTGCCAAAAAAACAATTTTTCGTAAAAAATGCTAGGTTTATTATGAATCAAGACCAATGCGAAGTAGAGAAACGCATTGAAGTTAATTGTGATATAAAATAACCTAACCTCCAAAATGCCTAGAAACATTTCTTAGTAATATACTGAAATATGCTACATTTCACTCGAAAAAATGCTAGGTTTATTATGAATCAAGACGAATGCGAAAAACCAGTTTTCTTACAAAAGTGCTAGATTGATTATGAATCAAGACGAATGTGAAGTAGAAACGCATTGAAGTTAATTTTGAAAAAAAATAACCTAACCTCCTAAATGTGAAGGAACATTTCTTAGTAATATACTGAAATTAGCTACTTTTCACTAAAAAAACTGGCATTTTCGACCAAGTTTAGGACTATATATGCAAAATCACGTCATAAATATTATTTGTTCTACGAGTTTCCATGTTTTTCGTCCTAAACCTCTAATTATGCGAAATTTCAATATTCCGCGTCAATATTTTCCAGTTTTATTACCTTTGACTGCCAAAAAAAACATTTTTCGTAAAAATTGCTAGATTTATTATGAATCAAGACGAATGCGAAGTAGAACCGCATTGAAGTTAATTGTGATATAAAATAACCTTACCTTCGAAATGTATAGAAACATTTCATAGTGATATACTAAAATTAGCTACTTTGCACTCGAAAAACTAGCATTGACGAACAAGTTTAGGAATATAAGTGCAAAATCGCATCACAAATATTATTTGTTCAACGAGTTTCCATGTTTTTCGTCCAAAACCTCTAATTTTGCGAAATTTCAATATTTCGCGTCAATATTTATCAGTAATATACTGAAATTTGCTACTTTTCACTCGAAAAACTGGCATTGACGACCAAGTTTAGAAATATATGTACAAAATTACGTCAGAAATATTATTTGTTCCACGAGATTCCGTGTTTTTCCTTTCAAACCACTAATTTTGCGAAATTTCAATATTCCGCGTCCATTTTTCCAGTTTTATTATCTTTAACTGACAAAAAAAAACATGTTTTCGTCAAAAAATGCTAGATTTATTATAAAAATCAAGACCAATGCGAAGTTGAAACGCATAGAAGTTAATTTGGATATAAAATAACCTAACCTTCAAAATGCATAGGAACACTTCTTAGTCATATATTGAAATTGGCTACTTTTCACTCAAAAAACTGGCATTGACGACCAAGTTTAGGAATATAAGTGCAAAATCGCATCAGAAATATTATTTGTTCAACGAGTTTCCATGTTTTTCTTCTAAAACCTCTAATTTTGCAAAATTTTAATATTTCGCGTCAATATTTATCAGTAATTTACTGAAATTTGCTACTTTTCACTCGTAAAACTGGAATTTACGACCAAGTATAGAAATATGTGTACAAAATTACTTCAGAAATATTATTTGTTCTAAAAGTTTCCGTGGTTTTCGTCCCAAACCTCTAATTTTGCCAAATTTTACGAAATGCTAGATTTATTATGAATCAAGACGACTGCGAAGTAGAACCGCATTGAAGTTAATTGTGAAATAAAATAACCTAACCTCTGAAATGTAAAGGAACATTTCTTATTAATATACTGAAATTCGCTACTTTTCTCTCGAAAAACAATTGACGACCAAGTTGTGGAATATATATGCAAAATTACGTCAGAAATAATGTTTGTTCTACGAGTTTCCGTGTTTTTCGTCCCAAACCTCTTATTTAGCGAAATTTCAATATTCCGCGTCAATTTTTCCAGTTTTATGACCTTTGACAGACAAAAAAAAACCAGTTTTCTTACAAAAGTGCTAGATTGATTATGAATCAAGACGAATGTGAAGTAGAAACGCATTGAAGTTAATTTTGAAAAAAAATAACCTAACCTCCTAAATGTGAAGGAACATTTCTTAGTAATATACTGAAATTAGCTAGTTTTCACTAAAAAAACTGGCATTTTCGACCAAGTTTAGGACTATATATGCAAAATCACGTCATAAATATTATTTGTTCTACGAGTTTCCATGTTTTTCGTCCTAAACCTCTAATTATGCGAAATTTCAATATTCCGCGTCAATATTTTCCAGTTTTATTACCTTTGACTGCCAAAAAAAACATTTTTCGTAAAAATTGCTAGATTTATTATGAATCAAGACGAATGCGAAGTAGAACCGCATTGAAGTTAATTGTGATATAAAATAACCTTACCTTCGAAATGTATAGAAACATTTCATAGTGATATACTAAAACTAGCTACTTTGCACTCGAAAAACTAGCATTGACGAACAAGTTTAGGAATATAAGTGCAAAATCGCATCACAAATATTATTTGTTCAACGAGTTTCCATGTTTTTCGTCCAAAACCTCTAATTTTGCGAAATTTCAATATTTCGCGTCAATATTTATCAGTAATATACTGAAATTTGCTACTTTTCACTCGAAAAACTGGCATTGACGACCAAGTTTAGAAATATATGTACAAAATTACGTCAGAAATATTATTTGTTCCACGAGATTCCGTGTTTTTCCTTTCAAACCACTAATTTTGCGAAATTTCAATATTCCGCGTCCATTTTTCCAGTTTTATTATTTTTAACTGACAAAAAAAAAACATGTTTTCGTCAAAAAATGCTAGATTTATTATAAAAATCAAGACCAATGCGAAGTTGAAACGCATAGAAGTTAATTTGGATATAAAATAACCTAACCTTCAAAATGCATAGGAACACTTCTTAGTCATATATTGAAATTGGCTACTTTTCACTCAAAAAACTGGCATTGACGACCAAGTTTAGGAATATAAGTGCAAAATCGCATCAGAAATATTATTTGTTCAACGAGTTTCCATGTTTTTCTTCTAAAACCTCTAATTTTGCAAAATTTTAATATTTCGCGTCAATATTTATCAGTAATTTACTGAAATTTGCTACTTTTCACTCGTAAAACTGGAATTTACGACCAAGTATAGAAATATGTGTACAAAATTACTTCAGAAATATTATTTGTTCTAAAAGTTTCCGTGGTTTTCGTCCCAAACCTCTAATTTTGCCAAATTTTACGAAATGCTAGATTTATTATGAATCAAGACGACTGCGAAGTAGAACCGCATTGAACTTAATTGTGAAACAAAATAACCTAACCTCTGAAATGTAAAGGAACATTTCTTATTAATATACTGAAATTCGCTACTTTTCTCTCGAAAAACAATTGGCGACCAAGTTGTGGAATATATATGCAAAATTACGTCAGAAATAATGTTTGTTCTACGAGTTTCCGTGTTTTTCGTCCCAAACCTCTTATTTAGCGAAATTTCAATATTCCGCGTCAATTTTTCCAGTTTTATGACCTTTGACAGACAAAAAAAAACCAGTTTTCTTACAAAAGTGCTAGATTGATTATGAATCAAGACGAATGTGAAGTAGAAACGCATTGAAGTTAATTTTGAAAAAAAATAACCTAACCTCCTAAATGTGAAGGAACATTTCTTAGTAATATACTGAAATTAGCTACTTTTCACTAAAAAAACTGGCATTTTCGACCAAGTTTAGGACTATATATGCAAAATCACGTCATAAATATTATTTGTTCTACGAGTTTCCATGTTTTTCGTCCTAAACCTCTAATTATGCGAAATTTCAATATTCCGCGTCAATATTTTCCAGTTTTATTACCTTTGACTGCCAAAAAAAACATTTTTCGTAAAAATTGCTAGATTTATTATGAATCAAGACGAATGCGAAGTAGAACCGCATTGAAGTTAATTGTGATATAAAATAACCTTACCTTCGAAATGTATAGAAACATTTCATAGTGATATACTAAAATTAGCTACTTTGCACTCGAAAAACTAGCATTGACGAACAAGTTTAGGAATATAAGTGCAAAATCGCATCACAAATATTATTTGTTCAACGAGTTTCCATGTTTTTCGTCCAAAACCTCTAATTTTGCGAAATTTCAATATTTCGCGTCAATATTTATCAGTAATATACTGAAATTTGCTACTTTTCACTCGAAAAACTGGCATTGACGACCAAGTTTAGAAATATATGTACAAAATTACGTCAGAAATATTATTTGTTCCACGAGATTCCGTGTTTTTCCTTTCAAACCACTAATTTTGCGAAATTTCAATATTCCGCGTCAATTTTTCCAGTTTTATTATCTTTAACTGACAAAAAAAAACATGTTTTCGTCAAAAAATGCTAGATTTATTATAAAAATCAAGACCAATGCGAAGTTGAAACGCATAGAAGTTAATTTGGATATAAAATAACCTAACCTTCAAAATGCATAGGAACACTTCTTAGTCATATATTGAAATTGGCTACTTTTCACTCAAAAAACTGGCATTTTCGACCAAGTTTAGGACTATATATGCAAAATCACGTCAGAAATATTATTTGTTCTACGAGTTTCCATGTTTTTCGTCCTAAACCTCTAATTATGCGAAATTTCAATATTCCGCGTCAACATTTTCCAGTTTTATTACCTTTGACTGCCAAAAAAAAATTTTTTCGTAAAAATTGATAGATTTATTATGAATCAAGCCACATGCGAACAAGAAACGCATTGAATTTAATTGTGATATAAAATAACCTTACCTCCGAAATGTATAGGAACATTTCTTAGTGATATAATAAAATTAGCTACTTTTCACTCAAAAAACTGGCATTGACGACCAAGTTTAGGAATATAAGTGCAAAATCGCATCAGAAATATTATTTGTTCAACGAGTTTCCATGTTTTTCTTCTAAAACCTCTAAATTTGCAAAATTTTAATATTTCGCGTCAATATTTATCAGTAATTTACTGAAATTTGCTACTTTTCACTCGTAAAACTGGAATTTACGACCAAGTATAGAAATATGTGTACAAAATTACTTCAGAAATATTATTTGTTCTAAAAGTTCCGTGGTTTTCGTCCCAAACCTCTAATTTTGCCAAATTTTACGAAATGCTAGATTTATTATGAATCAAGACGACTGCGAAGTAGAACCGCATTGAAGTTAATTGTGAAATTAAATAACCTAACCTCTGAAATGTAAAGGAACATTTCTTATTAATATACTGAAATTCGCTACTTTTCTCTCGAAAAACAATTGACGACCAAGTTGTGGAATATATATGCAAAATTACGTCAGAAATAATGTTTGTTCTACGAGTTTCCGTGTTTTTCGTCCCAAACCTCTTATTTAGCGAAATTTCAATATTCCGCGTCAATTTTTCCAGTTTTATGACCTTTGACTGACAAAAAAAAACCAGTTTTCTTACAAAAGTGCTAGATTGATTATGAATCAAGATGAATGTGAAGTAGAAACGCATTGAAGTTAATTTTGAAAAAAAATAACCTAACCTCCTAAATGTGAAGGAACATTTCTTAGTAATATACTGAAATTAGCTACTTTTCACTCAAAAAACTGGCATTTTCGACCAAGTTTAGGACTATATATGCAAAATCACGTCATAAATATTATTTGTTCTACGAGTTTCCATGTTTTTCGTCCTAAACCTCTAATTATGCGAAATTTCAATATTCCGCGTCAATATTTTCCAGTTTTACTACCTTTGACTGCCAAAAAAAACATTTTTCGTAAAAATTGCTAGATTTATTATAAATCAAGACGAATGCGAAGTAGAACCGCATTGAAGTTAATTGTGATATAAAATAACCTTACCTTCGAAATATATAGAAACATTTCTTAGTGATATACTAAAATTAGCTACTTAGCACTCGAAAAACTGGCATTGACGACCAAGTTCAGGAATATAAGTGCAAAAATCGCATCACAAATATTATTTGTTCAACGAGTTTCCATGTTTTTCGTCCAAAACCTCTAATTTTGCGAAATTTCAATATTTCGCGTCAATATTTATCAGTAATATACTGAAATTTGCTACTTTTCACTCGTAAAAACTGGCATTGACGACCAAGTTTAGAAGTATATGTACAAAATTACGTCAGAAATATTATTTGTTCCACGTGATTTCCGTGTTTTTCCTTTCAAACCACTAATTTTGCAAAATTTCAATATTCCGCGTCAATATTTTCCAGTTTTATTATCTTTTAACTGACAAAAAAAAAACATGTTTTCGTCAAAAAATGCTAGATTTATTATAAATCAAGACCAATGCGAAGTTGAAACGCATAGAAGTTAATTTGGATATAAAATAAAATAACCTTCAAAATGCATAGGGAACACTTCTTAGTCATATATTGAAATTGGCCTACTTTTCACTCAAAAAAACTGGCATTGACGACCAAGTTTAGGAATATAAGTGCAAAATCGCATCAGAAAATATTATTTTTTCAACGAGTTTCCATGTTTTTCGTCCAAAACCTCTAATTTTGCGAAATTTCAATATTTCGCGTCAATATTTATCAGTAATATACTGAAATTTGCTACTTTTCACTCGTAAAAACTGGCATTGACGACCAAGTTTTGGAATATATATGCAAAAATTACGTCAGAAATATTATTTGTTCTACGAGTTTCCGTGATTTTCGTCCCAAACCTCTAATTTTGCAAAATTTCAATATTCCGCGTCAATATTTTCCAGATTTATTATTACCTTTGACTGCCAAAAAAAAACAATTTTTTGTACAAAAATGCAGGAATTATTATGAATTAAGACGAATGCGAAGTAGAAATGCATTGAAGTTAATTGTGATATAAAATAACCTAACCTCTGAAATGTAAAGGAACATTTCTTATTAATATACTGAAATTCGCTACTTTTCTCTCGAAAAACAATTGACGACCAAGTTTTGGAATATATATGCAAAATTACGTCAGAAATATTATTTGTTCTACGAGTTTCCGTGTTTTTCGTCCCAAACCTCTAATTTAGCGAAATTTCAATATTCCGCGTCAATTTTTCCAGTTTTATTACCTTTGACTGACAAAAAAAAACAAGTTTTCTTACAAAAGTGCTAGATTGATTATAAATCAAGACCAATGCGAAGTTGAAACGCATAGAAGTTAATTGGGATATAAAATAACCTAACCTTCAAAATGCATAGGAACACTTCTTAGTCATATATTGAAATTGGCTACTTTTCACTCAAAAAACTGGCATTTTCGACCAAGTTTAGGATTATATATGCAAAATCACGTCATAAATATTATTTGTTCTACGAGTTTCCATGTTTTTCGTCCTAAACCTCTAATTATGCGAAATTTCAATATTCCGCGTCAATATTTTCCAGTTTTATTACCTTTGACTGCCAAAAAAAACATTTTTCGTAAAAATTGCTAGATTTATTATGAATCAAGACGAATGCGAAGTAGAACCGCATTGAAGTTAATTGTGATATAAAATAACCTTACCTTCGAAATGTATAGAAACATTTCATAGTGATATGCTAAAATTAGCTACTTTGCACTCGAAAAACTAGCATTGACGAACAAGTTTAGGAATATAAGTGCATAATCGCATCACAAATATTATTTGTTCAACGAGTTTCCATGTTTTTCGTCCAAAACCTCTAATTTTGCGAAATTTCAATATTTCGCGTCAATATTTATCAGTAATATACTGAAATTTGCTACTTTTCACTCGTAAAACTGGCATTGACGACCAAGTTTAGAAGTATATGTACAAAATTACGTCAGAAATATTATTTGTTCCACGTGATTCCGTGTTTTTCCTTTCAAACCACTAATTTTGCAAAATTTCAATATTCCGCGTCAATATTTTCCAGTTTTATTATCTTTAACTGACAAAAAAAAACATGTTTTCGTCAAAAAATGCTAGATTTATTATAAATCAAGACCAATGCGAAGTTGAAACGCATAGAAGTTAATTTGGATATAAAATAACCTAACCTTCAAAATGCATAGGAACACTTCTTAGTCATATATTGAAATTGGCTACTTTTCACTCAAAAAACTGGCATTGACGACCAAGTTTAGGAATATAAGTGCAAAATCGCATCAGAAATATTATTTGTTCAACGAGTTTCCATGTTTTTCTTCTAAAACCTCTAATTTTGCAAAATTTTAATATTTCGCGTCAATATTTATCAATAATATACTGAAATTTGCTACTTTTCACTCGTAAAACTGGAATTTACGACCAAGTATAGAAATATGTGTACAAAATTACTTCAGAAATATTATTTGTTCTAAAAGTTTTCGTCCCAAACCTCTAATTTTGCCAAATTTTACGAAATGCTTGATTTATTATGAATCAAGACGACTGCGAAGTAGAACCGCATTGAAGTTAATTGTGAAATAAAATAACCTAACCTCTGAAATGTAAAGGAACATTTCTTATTAATATACTGAAATTCGCTACTTTTCTCTCGAAAAACAATTGACGACCAAGTTTTGGAATATATATGCAAAATTACGTCAGAAATAATGTTTGGTCTACGAGTTTCCGTGTTTTTCGTCCCAAACCTCTAATTTAGCGAAATTTCAATATTCTGCGTCAATTTTTCCAGTTTTATTACCTTTGACTGACAAAAAAAAACAAGTTTTCTTACAAAAGTGCTAGATTGATTATGAATCAAGACGAATGTGAAGTAGAAACGCATTGAAGTTAATTTTGAAAAAAAATAACCTAACCTCCTAAATGTGAAGGAACATTCCTTAGTAATATACTGAAATTAGCTATTTTTCACTCAAAAAACTGGCATTTTCGACCAAGTTTAGGACTATATATGCAAAATCACGTCATAAATATTATTTGTTCTACGAGTTTCCATGTTTTTCGTCCTTAACCTCTAATTATGCGAAATTTCAATATTCCGCGTCAATATTTTCCAGTTTTATTACCTTTGACTGCCAAAAAAAAACATTTTTCGTAAAAATTGCTAGATTTATTATAAATCAAGACGAATGCGAAGTAGAACCGCATTGAAGTTAATTGTGATATAAAATAACCTTACCTTCGAAATATATAGAAACATTTCTTAGTGATATACTAAAATTAGCTACTTAGCACTCGAAAAACTGGCATTGACGACCAAGTTCAGGAATATAAGTGCAAAATCGCATCACAAATATTATTTGTTCAACGAGTTTCCATGTTTTTCGTCCAAAACCTCTAATTTTGCGAAATTTCAATATTTCGCGTCAATATTTATCAGTAATATACTGAAATTTGCTACTTTTCACTCGTAAAACTGGCATTGACGACCAAGTTTAGAAGTATATGTACAAAATTACGTCAGAAATATTATTTGTTCCACGTGATTCCGTGTTTTTCCTTTCAAACCACTAATTTTGCAAAATTTCAATATTCCGCGTCAATATTTTCCAGTTTTATTATCTTTAACTGACAAAAAAAAACATGTTTTCGTCAAAAAATGCTAGATTTATTATAAATCAAGACCAATGCGAAGTTGAAACGCATAGAAGTTAATTTGGATATAAAATAAAATAACCTTCAAAATGCATAGGAACACTTCTTAGTCATATATTGAAATTGGCTACTTTTCACTCAAAAAACTGGCATTGACGACCAAGTTTAGGAATATAAGTGCAAAATCGCATCAGAAATATTATTTGTTCAACGAGTTTCCATGTTTTTCGTCCAAAACCTCTAATTTTGCGAAATTTCAATATTTCGCGTCAATATTTATCAGTAATATACTGAAATTTGCTACTTTTCACTCGTAAAACTGGCATTGACGACCAAGTTTTGGAATATATATGCAAAATTACGTCAGAAATATTATTTGTTCTACGAGTTTCCGTGATTTTCGTCCCAAACCTCTAATTTTGCAAAATTTCAATATTCCGCGTCAATATTTTCCAGATTTATTATTACCTTTGACTGCCAAAAAAAACAATTTTTTGTACAAAAATGCAGGAATTATTATGAATTAAGACGAATGCGAAGTAGAAATGCATTGAAGTTAATTGTGATATAAAATAACCTAACCTCTGAAATGTAAAGGAACATTTCTTATTAATATACTGAAATTCGCTACTTTTCTCTCGAAAAACAATTGACGACCAAGTTTTGGAATATATATGCAAAATTACGTCAGAAATATTATTTGTTCTACGAGTTTCCGTGTTTTTCGTCCCAAACCTCTAATTTAGCGAAATTTCAATATTCCGCGTCAATTTTTCCAGTTTTATTACCTTTGACTGACAAAAAAAAACAAGTTTTCTTACAAAAGTGCTAGATTGATTATAAATCAAGACCAATGCGAAGTTGAAACGCATAGAAGTTAATTGGGATATAAAATAACCTAACCTTCAAAATGCATAGGAACACTTCTTAGTCATATATTGAAATTGGCTACTTTTCACTCAAAAAACTGGCATTTTCGACCAAGTTTAGGATTATATATGCAAAATCACGTCATAAATATTATTTGTTCTACGAGTTTCCATGTTTTTCGTCCTAAACCTCTAATTATGCGAAATTTCAATATTCCGCGTCAATATTTTCCAGTTTTATTACCTTTGACTGCCAAAAAAAACATTTTTCGTAAAAATTGCTAGATTTATTATGAATCAAGACGAATGCGAAGTAGAACCGCATTGAAGTTAATTGTGATATAAAATAACCTTACCTTCGAAATGTATAGAAACATTTCATAGTGATATGCTAAAATTAGCTACTTTGCACTCGAAAAACTAGCATTGACGAACAAGTTTAGGAATATAAGTGCATAATCGCATCACAAATATTATTTGTTCAACGAGTTTCCATGTTTTTCGTCCAAAACCTCTAATTTTGCGAAATTTCAATATTTCGCGTCAATATTTATCAGTAATATACTGAAATTTGCTACTTTTCACTCGTAAAACTGGCATTGACGACCAAGTTTAGAAGTATATGTACAAAATTACGTCAGAAATATTATTTGTTCCACGTGATTCCGTGTTTTTCCTTTCAAACCACTAATTTTGCAAAATTTCAATATTCCGCGTCAATATTTTCCAGTTTTATTATCTTTAACTGACAAAAAAAAACATGTTTTCGTCAAAAAATGCTAGATTTATTATAAATCAAGACCAATGCGAAGTTGAAACGCATAGAAGTTAATTTGGATATAAAATAACCTAACCTTCAAAATGCATAGGAACACTTCTTAGTCATATATTGAAATTGGCTACTTTTCACTCAAAAAACTGGCATTGACGACCAAGTTTAGGAATATAAGTGCAAAATCGCATCAGAAATATTATTTGTTCAACGAGTTTCCATGTTTTTCTTCTAAAACCTCTAATTTTGCAAAATTTTAATATTTCGCGTCAATATTTATCAATAATATACTGAAATTTGCTACTTTTCACTCGTAAAACTGGAATTTACGACCAAGTATAGAAATATGTGTACAAAATTACTTCAGAAATATTATTTGTTCTAAAAGTTTTCGTCCCAAACCTCTAATTTTGCCAAATTTTACGAAATGCTTGATTTATTATGAATCAAGACGACTGCGAAGTAGAACCGCATTGAAGTTAATTGTGAAATTAAATAACCTAAACCTCTGAAATGTAAAGGAACATTTCTTATTAATATACTGAAATTCGCTACTTTTCTCTCGAAAAAACAATTGACGACCAAGTTGTGGAATATATATGCAAAATTACGTCAGAAATAATGTTTGTTCTAACGAGTTTCCGTGTTTTTTCGTCCCAAACCTCTTATTTAGCGAAATTTCAATATTCCGCGTCAATTTTTCCAGTTTTATTACCTTTGACTGACAAAAAAAAAAACAAGTTTTCTTACAAAAGTGCTAGATTGATTATAAATCAAAGACCAATGCGAAGTTGAAAACGCATAGAAGTTAATTGGGATATAAAATAACCTAACCTTCAAAATGCATAGGAAACACTTCTTAGTCATATATTGAAATTGGCTACTTTTCACTCAAAAAAACTGGCATTTTCGACCAAGTTTAGGATTATATATGCAAAATCACGTCATAAATATTATTTGTTCTACGAGTTTCCATGTTTTTCGTCCTAAACCTCTAATTATGCGAAATTTCAATATTCCGCGTCAATATTTTCCAGTTTTATTACCTTTGACTGCCAAAAAAAAACATTTTTCGTAAAAATTGCTAGATTTATTATAAATCAAGACGAATGCGAAGTAGAAACCGCATTGAAGTTAATTGTGATATAAAATAACCTTACCTTCGAAATATATAGAAACATTTCTTAGTGATATACTAAAATTAGCTACTTAGCACTCGAAAAACTGGCATTGACGACCAAGTTCAGGAATATAAGTGCAAAATCGCATCACAAATATTATTTGTTCAACGAGTTTCCATGTTTTTCGTCCAAAACCTCTAATTTTGCGAAATTTCAATATTTCGCGTCAATATTTATCAGTAATATACTGAAATTTGCTACTTTTCACTCGTAAAACTGGCATTGACGACCAAGTTTAGAAGTATATGTACAAAATTACGTCAGAAATATTATTTGTTTCCACGTGATTCCGTGTTTTTCCTTTCAAACCACTAATTTTGCAAAATTTCAATATTCCGCGTCAATATTTTCCAGTTTTATTATCTTTAACTGACAAAAAAAAAACATGTTTTCGTCAAAAAATGCTAGATTTATTATAAATCAAGACCAATGCGAAGTTGAAACGCATAGAAGTTTAATTTGGATATAAAATAACCTAACCTTCAAAATGCATAGGAACACTTCTTAGTCATATATTGAAATTGGCTACTTTTCACTCAAAAAAACTGGCATTGACGACCAAGTTTAGGAATATAAGTGCAAAATCGCATCAGAAATATTATTTGTTCAACGAGTTTTCCATGTTTTTCGTCCAAAACCTCTAATTTTTGCGAAATTTCAATATTTCGCGTCAATATTTATCAGTAATATACTGAAATTTGCTACTTTTCACTCGTAAAACTGGCATTGACGACCAAGATTTGGAATATATATGCAAAATTACGTCAGAAATATTATTTGTTCTACACGAGTTTTCCGTGATTTTCGTCCCAAACCTCTAATTTTGCAAAATTTCAATATTCCGCGTCAATATTTTCCAGATTTATTATTACCTTTGACTGCCAAAAAAAAACAATTTTTTGTACAAAAATGCAGGAATTATTATGAATTAAGACGAATGCGAAGTAGAAATGCATTGAAGTTAATTGTGATATAAAATAACCTAACCTCTGAAATGTAAAGGAACATTTCTTATTAATATACTGAAATTCGCTACTTTTCTCTCGAAAAAACAATTGACGACCAAGTTTTGGAATATATATGCAAAATTACGTCAGAAATATTATTTGTTCTACGAGTTTCCGTGTTTTTTCGTCCCAAACCTCTAATTTTAGGCGAAATTTCAATATTCCGCGTCAATTTTTTTCCAGTTTTATTACCTTTGACTGACAAAAAAAAAACAAGTTTTCTTACAAAAGTGCTAGATTGATTATAAATCAAGACCAATGCGAAGTTGAAACGCATAGAAGTTAATTGGGATATAAAATAACCTAACCTTCAAAATGCATAGGAACACTTCTTAGTCATATATTGAAATTGGCTACTTTTCCACTCAAAAAAACTGGCATTTTCGACCAAGTTTAGGATTATATATGCAAAATCACGTCATAAATATTATTTGTTCTACGAGTTTCCATGTTTTTTCGTCCTAAAACCTCTAATTATGCGAAATTTCAATATTCCGCGTCAATATTTTCCAGTTTTATTACCTTTGACTGCCAAAAAAAAACATTTTTCGTAAAAATTGCTAGATTTATTATGAATCAAGACGAATGCGAAGTAGAACCGCATTGAAGTTAATTGTGATATAAAATAACCTTACCTTCGAAATGTATAGAAACATTTCATAGTGATATGCTAAAATTAGCTACTTTGCACTCGAAAAACTAGCATTGACGAACAAGTTTAGGAATATAAGTGCATAATCGCATCACAAATATTATTTGTTCAAACGAGTTTCCATGTTTTTCGTCCAAAACCTCTAATTTTGCGAAATTTCAATATTTCGCGTCAATATTTATCAGTAATATACTGAAATTTGCTACTTTTCACTCGTAAAACTGGCATTGACGACCAAGTTTAGGAAAGTATATGTACAAAATTACGTCAGAAATATTATTTGTTCCACGTGATTCCGTGTTTTTTCCTTTCAAAACCACTAATTTTGCAAAATTTCAATATTCCGCGTCAATATTTTCCAGTTTTATTATCTTTAACTGACAAAAAAAAAACATGTTTTCGTCAAAAAATGCTAGATTTATTATAAATCAAGACCAATGCGAAGTTGAAACGCATAGAAGTTAATTTGGATATAAAATAACCTAACCTTCAAAATGCATAGGAACACTTCTTAGTCATATATTGAAATTGGCTACTTTTCACTCAAAAAACTGGCATTGACGACCAAGTTTAGGAATATAAGTGCAAAATCGCATCAGAAATATTATTTGTTCACAACGAGTTTCCATGTTTTTCATCTAAAAACCTCTAATTTTGCAAAATTTTAATATTTCGCGTCAATATTTATCAATAATATACTGAAATTTGCTACTTTTCACTCGTAAAACTGGAATTTACGACCAAGTATAGAAATATGTGTACAAAATTACTTTCAGAAATATTATTTGTTTCTAAAAGTTTTCGTCCCAAACCTCTAATTTTGCCAAATTTTACGAAATGCTTGATTTATTATGAATCAAGACGACTGCGAAGTAGAACCGCATTGAAGTTAATTGTGAAATTAAATAACCTAACCTCTGAAATGTAAAGGAACATTTCTTATTAATATACTGAAATTCGCTACTTTTCTCTCGAAAAAACAATTGACGACCAAGTTGTGGAATATATATGCAAAATTACGTCAGAAATAATGTTTTGTTCTACGAGTTTCCGTGTTTTTTCGTCCCCAAACCTCTTATTTAGCGAAATTTCAATATTCCGCGTCAATTTTTCCAGTTTTATTACCTTTGACTGACAAAAAAAAAAACAAGTTTTCTTACAAAAGTGCTAGATTGATTATAAATCAAGACCAATGCGAAGTTGAAACGCATAGAAGTTAATTGGGATATAAAATAACCTAACCTTCAAAATGCATAGGAACACTTCTTAGTCATATATTGAAATTGGCTACTTTTCACTTCAAAAAACTGGCATTTTTCGACCAAGTTTAGGATTATATATGCAAAATCACGTCATAAATATTATTTGTTCTACGAGTTTCCATGTTTTTTCGTCCTAAACCTCTAATTATGCGAAATTTCAATATTCCGCGTCAATATTTTCCAGTTTTAATTACCTTTGACTGCCAAAAAAAAACATTTTTCGTAAAAATTGCTAGATTTATTATAAATCAAGACGAATGCGAAGTAGAACCGCATTGAAGTTAATTGTGATATAAAATAACCTTACCTTCGAAATATATAGAAACATTTCTTAGTGATATACTAAAATTAGCTACTTAGCACTCGAAAAACTGGCCATTGACGACCAAGTTTCAGGAATATAAGTGCAAAATCGCATCACAAATATTATTTGTTCAACGAGTTTCCATGTTTTTTCGTCCAAAACCTCTAATTTTGCGAAATTTCAATATTTCGCGTCAATATTTTATCAGTAATATACTGAAATTTGCTACTTTTCACTCGTAAAAACTGGCATTGACGACCAAGTTTAGAAGTATATGTACAAAATTACGTCAGAAATATTATTTGTTCCACGTGATTCCGTGTTTTTTCCTTTCAAACCCACTAATTTTGCAAAATTTCAATATTCCGCGTCAATATTTTCCCAGTTTTATTATCTTTAACTGACAAAAAAAAACATGTTTTCGTCAAAAAAATGCTAGATTTATTATAAATCAAGACCAATGCGAAGTTGAAACGCATAGAAGTTAATTTGGATATAAAATAACCTAACCTTCAAAATGCATAGGAACACTTCTTAGTCATATATTGAAATTGGCTACTTTTCACTCAAAAAAACTGGCATTGACGACCAAGTTTAGGAATATAAGTGCAAAAATCGCATCAGAAATATTATTTGTTCAACGAGTTTCCATGTTTTTCGTCCAAAACCTCTAATTTTGCGAAATTTCAATATTTCGCGTCAATATTTATCAGTAATATACTGAAATTTGCTACTTTTCACTCGTAAAACTGGCATTGACGACCAAGTTTAGAAGTATATGTACAAAATTACGTCAGAAATATTATTTGTTCCACGTGATTCCGTGTTTTTTCCTTTCAAACCACTAATTTTGCAAAATTTCAATATTCCCGCGTCAATATTTTCCAGTTTTATTATCTTTAACTGACAAAAAAAAAACATGTTTTCGTCAAAAAAATGCTAGATTTATTATAAATCAAGACCAATGCGAAGTTGAAAACGCATAGAAGTTAATTTGGATATAAAATAACCTAACCTTCAAAATGCATAGGAAACACTTCTTAGTCATATATTGAAATTGGCTACTTTTCACTCTCAAAAAACTGGCATTGACGACCAAGTTTAGGAATATAAGTGCAAAATCGCATCAGAAATATTATTTGTTCAACGAGTTTCCATGTTTTTCTTCTAAAAACCTCTAATTTTGCAAAATTTTAATATTTCGCGTCAATATTTATCAATAATATACTGAAATTTGCTACTTTTCCACTCGTAAAACTGGAATTTACGACCAAGTATAGAAAATATGTGTACAAAAATTACTTCAGAAATATTATTTGTTCTAAAAGTTTTCGTCCCAAACCTCTAATTTTGGCCAAATTTTACGAAATGCTTGATTTATTATGAATCAAGACGACTGCGAAGTAGAACCGCATTGAAGTTAATTGTGAAATAAAATAACCTAACCTCTGAAATGTAAAGGAACATTTCTTATTAATATACTGAAATTCGCTACTTTTCTCTCGAAAAACAATTGACGACCAAGTTTTGGAATATATATGCAAAATTACGTCAGAAATAATGTTTGGTCTACGAGTTTCCGTGTTTTTCGTCCCCAAACCTCTAATTTAGCGAAATTTCAATATTCTGCGTCAATTTTTTCCAGTTTTATTACCTTTGACTGACAAAAAAAAAAAACTGTTTTCTTACAAAAGTGCTAGATTGATTATGAATCAAGAACGAATGTGAAGTAGAAAACGCATTGAAGTTAATTTTGAAAAAAAATAACCTAACCTCCTAAATGTGAAGGAACATTCCTTAGTAATATACTGAAATTAGCTATTTTTCACTCAAAAAACTGGCATTTTTCGACCAAGTTTAGGACTATATATGCAAAATCACGTCATAAATATTATTTGTTCTACGAGTTTCCATGTTTTTTCGTCCTTAACCTCTAATTATGCGAAATTTCAATATTCCGCGTCAATATTTTCCAGTTTTATTACCTTTGACTGCCAAAAAAAAAAACATTTTTCGTAAAAATTGCTAGATTTATTATAAATCAAGACGAATGCGAAGTAGAACCGCATTGAAGTTAATTGTGATATAAAATAACCTTACCTTCGAAATATATAGAAACATTTCTTAGTGATATACTAAAATTAGCTACTTAGCACTCGAAAAACTGGCATTGACGACCAAGTTCAGGAATATAAGTGCAAAATCGCATCACAAATATTATTTGTTCAACGAGTTTCCATGTTTTTTCGTCCAAAACCTCTAATTTTGCGAAATTTCAATATTTTCGCGTCAATATTTATCAGTAATATACTGAAATTTGCTACTTTTCACCTCGTA